>PUFA01000011.1:19895000-19985000 GCA_003508835.1 Eonycteris spelaea | reverse complement strand
TGTCTGGCCTTCTCACGAGGCATCCAGGTAGGGAAATACTGTATTGTAAAAAGGCCTACTATAAGATAGTTTTATGTAATGTCCCTCTTGCACCTAGGGCACCTCCTGCCCCCATGGACCCCCATGGCTGGGTAATTTCCCATAGGGAAAAAGGGTGCTAGGATGCTTAATGGAGGATGTTTAACTAGGACTAGAACCTAAAATTAATGCGCGCCTGACCAGCTGCTTAGGGGAAGGGCCCTTGCCTGTGGGGTTTGCCCTACTAGTGTCCCAAAGGCCAGGAGAGCCCTGTCAGGGAACCATGTGTCTATAGCGTCCCAACCTGCCTGCCCTAAAGAGGGCTTCCTGGAGCAGCATTTACCTTAACCTCCTCCAGGCCATCAGAGCCCCATCCCACCAACCACCTTGATCCTTACAACAGCCTTTCTGCTTTTGACAAAGGACTGCTCCCATATGCCATGTCCAAGCCCCTGTTTCCTCATCCACATGTGGAAGAATAATAGTAAGTCATTCTTCATAAGGTTGATGACAGGACCCATTAGGTGCTACAATTACCACATGTAGTCAGTTAGTAGTAGTGGGGGTAGCTGATGCCAAACAGGATGTCCCACGTCTTTGCTTGTTAGGTACCACACCCTTGGGTGACCAGTGTAGGCTGCTCCTCAGTGGAAGGTCTACCCTAGCCTCGCCCAACCTCTGGATACTTAGACACCAGCCTAAGCAGGGGAACACTGTTTACCTGAAAGGCATGGAGAGGCCAAAGATCCAGTGAGTAGCTCTCATGGGATGGAGACTGGTAGGGAGGGGTCATGAGAAGAGCATTAGGCTCAAGGTATTGATATTCTAGTCCTGGCTCTGCTACTTACTCATTATGTGTCTTTGGAAAATCCCATCTACTTCTCCAAGCTTGAATTTCTTATCCTCAAACTGAAGGGTGATGAGATGATATCTAAGGTCTTTGTTCCTCATTAACATTCTGGAATCCTAAGAAAACAGGAAGTATAGGGTATCCCCTGTCCTCTCAAACTCCAACAACCTATAGAAAACTGTCTACAGCAAAAAAAGAGCTCTCTTCTAACAAGATTTTTAAAGTAATGGACTGCTTTAACAAGACTAATGTAATGAGCAAAGTGTTCATGAATCTGAAATAATGGATTAAATTCCATATGGCCTTTTAAAATTAAGGGAGAGGACAAGTTGAACAAAATGTACAGTGAACATTTTGAACTTAAAAGGCTTGAGAAATTGCTCCATTAAGTTCTGTAAATATTTGCTGCACCTCTGCTTTATGCCAGGCACACTGCTAGGCACTAGGGCTACCAGGATGAATGAGACAGTTTCTGCACTTTGAAGAAATCAAAATGTAGTGTGAGTAAACCAACATGTGCAAAGGTCATTTCAAAATGCTATAACAGGTGCAAGAGATGTGCCCACAATGCTAGGGGACCCAACTTAGCCTGGAGGGAGTCCTGGAAAGGTTTCTTATGGGAAGTGATAACCATACTGACTTTGAGAGAAATACCGAAGGCCTTTTTGCTGAACCCAAAATTCTACAAGGCCTTTTCAGCATAACCTTTACCTCTACTTATTAAGGTTAGAATTTATTGGGTATTTTTTTTCTAGAAGAGAAAATACTATTGACCAGCAACACATGATGGCTTTTGATAATAGAGCAGAAAGTTCAAACTTTTTTGTTAATGCCTTTCATCCATTTAGTCTATATGTTGGTATAGGCTTTGGTTAGATTAGGATCTTCAGGCTCAGATTTAAATGTCCTAAAATATATTCTACTGATGGAAAGGCTGGCTTAAGATCATTGATCAGGATCATTTGTGGTTCTCAGGCCTTGATCCTACTCCCTGAACTAGACTAGCCCTGCCACCAATGTGCTCAGTAATGTCCTCAAGGCTCTTAGTTATATAAAGCAGGTAAAAATAGAGGAAATAAGAAAAACCTCAAAGCAACTGTAGGCAAGGTTAGAGAACCTGAGATCTTCAATGTCTTAAGTCTGCCCTTAGTGTGCTCCCTGTGAAGTGCCTTAAATTTATGGAGTCTCTAGCTGAAATTAGACTTCCTTTTTAAAAACTAAAACACAAACTTTAAGAAAAGACCACTACAGAGCTACTATGTATAGATATTCAACAGATACCAATATTTTTCATGTTTTAGAGGGCAGGAAATGCATAAATGCCATTGGAGTTGTCAAGAAACCTTATTTGTTCTGAAGGAGAATCTATGACAGAACACTGAAGCGATGGATTAAGCCCCTGGAAGAAGAAACTGGCCTCTAGATCTCCAAGACGAGTTGCAAGAAACAAAACACTTTTTTTATTTCTGGACAGAAATATGATAGGCCTAATGAATCTGGAGTTAGGGAGGGATTGCCTTTTGTTGAATCCTGTGGACATGAGAGGAAACAATGGTGCAATGCCAGAACCATTGGTAGATTCCTGAGCAGTTAAATGACTATCTAGAAAAGGTGCTGATTTGGATACATGTCATCTTGGAGTTTGTAATGTTAAGCCCTAGGGAGCTGCTTTGCATTTTTCTGGAACAAAACAGAGAGGAAAGAGTGTAAGGGAGAAAAAGAAAAAAAATAAGGAGGGAGAAAAAGCAGTAAGAGCTAGTTAGCCACAAGACTCTGACCACAACCCATCCTGTTTAGCATTTATATCAACTTGAAAGATAATATAGAGAGCATGGTCAACAGATTTGCAGATAATGCAATCAGGATGAGAACTGGGATGTAACAAGTCCTTGCCAAAAAATGAGATAATGGGCTGAATATAACAAGATGAAACATAACTGGATGAATGGAAGTTTCTACCCAGGGGTCCAAAAAATCAATTGTGCAAGTTAAGATGAGAGAGGCATGAATTAACTACAGTAGTTACAAAATGGATAAAAATCCCCAAAGACAAGGGTTGAATTAACTTAAACTCATTGGCGATGGGCCAAATAATCTAATGGAATCTTAGGCTACAATGAGGGAGCTGATGGTTCTCCTTTATTCTGAATGACCCAGAACACATCTAGAAATTTCTACCCAGTTCTGGGCATCATGTTTTAAGAAGGATATAGACAAACTGGAATGTGTCTAGAGGAATGACCAGGACAGTGAAATCCCTAGTGTCTTCCTCTGGAAAAGAAGACAGGAAGGACATAAATACTGACTTCATGTGCTCGAAAGGGAATTAGATTTGAGAGACAAATCTGAGACTGATATAAGAAAGAACTTTCTTACAAAACTGTTAAAAGTTAAAATGGGACACCTGGAGATGTTTCAACATAGGCTGAGGGCTACGACAGTAGAATGAGGTAGAAGAAACCCGCTGTGTGTGTGTGTGTGTGTGTGTGTGTGTGTGTGTGTGTGTGTGTGTGTACAGGCTTTCTTTTATATACTCTTGGAGCAAGTACTGTGTGCCAAGCACTGGGGATGCCAAGATATAATACCTTCTGTAAATGAGACACATCAAAATACAAGCCCAATAAGACATATACAGTTCTAGATAGGTGAAAAATAAGTGCCATAGAAGAGAGAAAGGAAGTTACTAACTCTGCTGTTCAGCGAAAATGAATCCTGAACCAGGCAAAGCTGAGGAAAGAGTGATGCTGTGGCATCTGGCCAGGGAAGCTTCTGGGCATATGGGGTGATGTAGTCTGCTGGGAGATAAGACTGATGGGAGAGGTAGGCTGGTGTTGGATTGTCAAGGACCTTGGGTGTTATGATAAGGAGCTTACTCTCTCTCTAGGAGGAGGGAGGGAACTTACAGAGACTATTTAAAATAGAATTTAGACAATGATTTTGCTGACAGAGAAGATAGACTGGACTTGGGAAATTGGTGATAAGGAGATCGGTTAGACATTTCCATCTCTGAGAACCTTGAATTCATGGATTGATATTAAATATGAACTTTTTTTAGATGAAAAAAATGCTCTTAAGGGAGCTAGTAACAAGAAGGAAGGTCTATGTTTATGCAGAAAAAGTTGTTTCCATCCATGAAAATGAGCAGAAAAGGTCTGGGCAGACCTGGCTGTGTGATGCCAAGTCATGAAGACCTGGTTCAGGACCAGATCAGAATTGACCATAAATATTTTCCAAGAAAAGGAGCAATACAGAGCTGCTAAACACAGGTCATCAGCATTGGACAATTAAGTCTGCTTGAACTAAATGTAAACTAAAACAGAGAATTAGAGAGAATTTGAGAAAAGGCTTTCCAGTCTCTGAAGCTCTTAAAGACACTAACATCTGAGAAAAAGAAAAGCCACCTCTGATTCAGAAGCTGGCCTGGCATTCACAGCTAGGCCTTGGTAGTCTCCTGTTGAACATAACCAATTTCGCAGAGTACCAGCACCAGACAAGGCCACTCTGTGTCCGCGCTGGATCTAGACAAAAACAAAAGCCTTCCCATAATCATGTATGAATGAAAACAGTAACAAGAACGTTGTCCAAATCACAAAAATGACGAAACATTCACTATTGGCTAATAAGAGTGACTGCTAATTATAGTAGTCTTGCCACGCTCTTCTTACCAAATCAAAGATGTACCCCATTTCCTGATAGCATCCAATGCAAGCTAAGCCCCATTTTTCAAACCTTCCCTCAGATTACTGAACACAAATCTAAATCCTATAACAAGTCTTTTCTAACCTCTCACTGAGATGCTTCAGGGTTTACCATGGTGCATGTTCTCTTTCATTGCTGTATGTGAATGAACCCATTTGTTCCTGGTGGTCGTTGATTGGAGGGCACTGACACGGCATTACATTACATTTTATCCCTAGCTTTCTTCTCAAGAGTTTAAGTGTCCTTGAGGTTTTCAGGTAGACTATCATACACCACTGGAATGGTGGGCTCATCCACGTTCTGGTTCATGCACAGGACCTGGGCCGTCCACTTTGTCCACCTGAAGCACTCCAAGGATCAACTCGAATAGCAGCAGCTTCTGTGCAGATTTTTGGTATCTCTCCATTGAAATGACCCATCCTCTAAGACCCTACTGCACACAGTACTGACCTCTTTTGGCAAATATTCAGTGTTTTGAATATTTTTAACCTCATAGATTATAAAGTCATTGAGGTCATTAAAGACTCCATTTTATTCATCTTTGTGTCATCGGTATCTAACATAGTAACATATAGAAAGTGTTCAGTGAAAGTCCGCTAAATGAACAAATGATCAAATGAGTGAATGAAATGTTAGACTTGGAAGGGACCTAAATAGTCATCTAGCCCAAGGTTCTCAAACTTGAATATCTAGTGGGACTCAGCAGATGATGGACAGGAGGGACCTGTGCCCACATTGACAGTACTGGCCCCCATCAGTCCCAGGGAGCTGTTGCCAAGAAGGAATGTGGTTCACATTGTCAGGATCTTCTGAATTTTAAAGAAAAGACAGATACATTTCATTTTTTAAAATATTTTAAAACACCATATGAGCCTAATTCATCTGTGGAACAGATTTAGTTTCTGGGCTGCCAATTTGTAACTTCTGATTTTGGCCAACCCCGAATTTTATATATAAGGACATTGTGGTCTGGAGAAAGGGACATGCCTGAGGTCACCCAGTCATCAGTGGCAGAACAGACTTGAATCCAGGTCTTAAGAATCACAATCCATATTAGTATGTACTGATTATGTTCTAGGGGTGAGCACTCAGACCTTACACCCCCATTCAAGTGCAGGTGTCCAGGGCGAGGGAAAACATGCGTGAAAATCTTAGAGATGGAATCTAGACTGCCGGTGGTTCCATATGCCAGTTAATATTTCTAATATTTGCTTCCCTTTCCCAATGCTGTGTTTTCTTCTGACTAGCAAATTTAATGATACGTCTTAAAATTTAATTGTATTTCTAGCAACATAATTTATTTCTATACATGTAACTGTAATTTGTTTATTTCTATACATGTAACATGCCAAACCGTACAAGGCTTATAATGACAACTAGCAGTCCCCAGTCCCATACATACCCCCCAATTTCTGTTCCCTAAAAGCAACTACTTCCACTCTTTTAAAGGCTGATGATCTGCTTTACTGAAGAGTCTTTTCTAATTCATGATTTCTCCAGTTTCAATCTGAAAACTTATGCCCTTCTATTCTAGGAAATTTTCTTGTACCGTTTATTTGATAATTTTCTTCTTTTCATTTTCTCTGATATCTAATTCCAGAATTCCTATTATTCTAATTTTCTTATCTTTCATGTCTTCCATCTCTTTTTTTTATATGTTTTCTTGGAGATTTCTCTCAACTTTATCTTACAGCCTTTCTATTCTATCTTTTGCTTCTGCTCTTATACGTTATATTCCCAGCATTTTTTTCTCATTCTCTGAACATTCTCTCTTAAATGTCCCCCTGTTCCTGTTTTGTGGCTTCAACATTGTCTATATCTCCTAATAATTGTAGTTTGTTTTGTTTTAAGTTGCTTATCTCCTGGCCTGTTTCCCTTTTTAGTCAGTATATTTGTTTTAAGCTCTGCTTATTCCATTAGCAGCTTCCCTCAAATATCTAATGGGCTTTGGTTATCTAATTACATTTAGTAGTGAGGCACTAAAATAAATAAATATATAAATAAACAAGGAAAACACTAAAATTTTGATGATAGGTCCTCTGTGCAAGGTGGGGTTTTTGACAGTGGTCAATGTCTGCAGGCAATTTTATGAAAGAAGAATCCTCCAGATACCCTCTTGAAAGGGAAAAATGCTGGCTCCCCTTGTTCTGAGAGCCAACTAGAAGTACAGAGGAAGTAGGTTTGGAGAACTCACCATTCAGTATGTAGACTTTCACTTCATTCCCTGTTTTTAACTTTTTGACTCATCTCTATCCTAACCATGTGTCCCCAAGTCCTTTCTGGTTCAACATCTCCAAAGAGAAAATCTCGAATCTACCTCTAGGGAGGCGGAGAATTGGGGGATTGCTTTATCTTTCAAGGACTCGCCCATACCTCCTATTTGCAGTCCCTCCACACACTGTCACCTGTAGAGATGCCTGCTCCTCTCTAGGCTTCGGTGGCAGGAACTATCTTGCTCCTTTCTGGTTTCTCCACAGCAGACTGAAACATCAGCTTTTGGGGATCTGCAAAGTCAATTACTCCTTGTACTTCTGCATTCTACTTTCTAAATTTTTTTTTTTTTGCTTTTCTCCTGTGTGTTCACCTACTCTCTAACTCTGTCTTTTTGGTTGGTACTTCTTTATTCCTTTACCATCATTTTCGAGCATCTTCAATGGAGAGCAGACACCAACTCGTATGTTTGATCTACCATGTGGAAATGGAAGTTTCCATACAAAATTGAGATTTGATGTTTCATGCGTGTTGGATTGAAACACATCTTGGCTAGGGAGGAACACGGACAGTGATTCACCTGGCCAACTTCTAATTCTTAAAAAGCAGTCCTGCTGATGTGTCTACAGATGTGAAAATGTCCTTTGATTCCTCTTGTTTAACATCATTTGCATGGAGAGCTATCAGCTCTACCTGTGATGGGAGTACTACCATCCTAAACAAGTGATATTCTAAGATTTGTTATATTTCCCAATTTTATGAAAAGGCTCATGTGTCAACAGTTTGAATATTTTAAACCTGTCTAATACCTTTTTAGTTCTGTGCCTATTTATAGTTGAATTGCACCTTACTAATCTATGTAACTATGTCTACATGAGCATAATGTTACTTTGCATTAAATTATAAGGGAGTCCTCTGACATTCTGTATTCAGCATTTATTATTCTCAATAATAATAGGTGTATGGTATCTGCCACTAGATTTGGCAGTAACAGAAGTTCTGTTACTGACAATTATGGCAGTGGCAGTGGGGATGGTGGCATGGTAATGGAGATATGGAAATGATGGCAGTGATCAGGGTGACAGTACTAAGCAGCAATTTGAGAGTTTTCCTAAAAGTGTAATTAAATTCTTTTTATTTACTAATTATTCTTTGGCTTCTATTATACAATCTACAACATCTATGATAAGCCATTACAAGTAAAGTTTGTCCACAATTCTGGGTGCCCACTTGTGGCCCTAAGGGTTCTTACAGAGTCAGATGTTAGGAAGAGACCACAGTTGTTTTTCATGGTGTTCCCTTCACTCTACAGAAGAACCAGATTTGACTCATGTGACCGAAAGAGGCCCACCTATCAATTATTTAATGTCTGTTCCTAGACATGATACTGAGGGTTCTGAGGGACACAAGAGGAAAGACAGTCCTTTATTCTCCAAGAACTTACCAACAATGCTAAGCAGTATTGTTGAGCTTCCAATGGACATGATGGGTTTAAAAGAGGGAGAATTTAGAATAGGGAGCAATGTCTGGATTGGAGCATTCTTATTTGCACTTTGTCTATATCTCAGTCATAGTATTTATTACATGGCATAGTTATTTGTCCACTCTATGGTTGTCTTTTTTATTGGGGACACTGGGCCTGGTCTATTCATCTTTGTCTCCCCAGCAATTGGCACAGAGCTTGGCACATTTGATAAATGTTTATTAAATGAAAGAATAAATGAATGAGTAAATTCATGGGAGTGGGGATTAGACTGGATCTCTAATAACATGTAGGAAAAAGATAGGCAAACAAAGGTAGGAGAGTGCTCCTGGTATGGGAACGTGTGGTCGAAGTATATAATGGGTGTTCTGAAAGAAGTCTTACTGGAATACAGGGCTCTGTGGGTGAGCAGTGAAAGATAAGTGTGAACATGGAGGCTGGAGCCAGATTGTGAACAGACTTGGAAACCAATTTCCAGAGTTTGGACTTTACCCTTTAGGAACAGGTAAGCTGCTGAAATATTTAGTGTAGGAGAGGGATTTGATTAGTGTAGAGCTTTAGGAATACTAACTTGTAGGCTATACGCAGAATGAACTGGATGGGAAAAAAACTAGAGCCCGAGAGGATAGTTAGGAAGCTACTGCAATGGTCCAAGTGAGAAATGCCAGCAGCCTAGAGAGAGTGGTTGGTGGTACAAAGGAAGAGGAAGAAGTAGATGAAATGAAAGAAAAGATATAGGAATAATCTATTAAAAATCAAAATTCTGTAAAACATTTTGTTGATAAACCAGGTTAAGAGTTTTTATCTCACCATTTCCCAGTAACTTTTATAATATGAATACTCGTGAGCACACTGAAAATTAGAGAGCTGTGAAAGCAAAGCTGGTAAATGAATGCTATGACCCAACATGTTCAGGGTAAGGGACCAAGAGCCTGATTTCCATGGTGGAATTGCTGTAGCTTTGCTCCCTTCAGCCTCTCTGCCTGAGACCAAGCCTAAATAGCAAGAACTTGACTTTTTCCAGGAAACTAACGACTCCTCCTGATCATGGCATAGGAATTGGACATGGGAGAGCAACCATTTCCTGCAGTCCCATAAACTGCTGAATCCTCTTCTTTATGGATTTAATCAGATCCAACACTTAGAAAATAATTATATATCCAGCCCTAAACCTTACGAAATGATCCTGAGCTACGTAGAATGATGGCAATGAGTATTTCCTGGGCCGTAGAATGATGGCAATGAGTATTTCCTAGGCCGGGTAGCAAGGAAATGAAAGGAACAGGAAAACAAACAAACCGCAGTTTTTATCTGAAGGAACTTCAGTGGCCTTTTTTCTTCAATCCCAATTTTCATAAACATTTTTACTGTGGAGATTTAAGTAATGTGAACAAAAAAATGATTAACATTCTAGACCATAACTGGTCTGAAAAAAACTTTTGCAGTGGGACACTGTCATATTCATAACGAGCACAGCCAAACACAAAGACATAATCACATAAAGAAAAACATAATTTATAAGTATAACATTGAAATCTTAATATTGCCACAAAAATCTTCTTTGATGAATATTCTTTGCAAAAGCAAACCCACAAAAAAATAAGAAATATCAATACTATATCTTGGACCTAATCTTGAAGTAAATTCTGCATCTTCAATTTGATAATCTTTGTGTTCCCTATTCACCCCAATGATCAGAGGTAGCTTTAAATTTCAGCGCTTAAGTGATGCTTCATGACCTCTTGAACAAGTTAAATAAATAATATCCATAATCCCCAAATTTAATGCAATGTGTTGTTAAATGAAGAAGAGAATGAAACCATTATCCTTCGTATTTGAAGATGACTACTCATGGTGATCACTGATCCCGTGTGCAAACCAAAAGGAGATGTGAGTGACCTGCTCCTTTCTATACTGCAATCAAAGAAGATCTGGCTCATTTTCAACCCTGTCTCCAAGACCCTTCTTACAGCTTAGCTTAATGATAATATCACAGCAATACTACCACTGCTACTGATGATAATGATGATGATGATGATGTCATCAACAATAATTCAGTTGTAGGAGACTTAATAACAAATATTCTTGTTGATATTTTATTAAAACCCTGTGAGGTGGGCAAGAATAATGTTATCCTTATTTTCTGGTCATTGGACACCAAGGTCATCTGTTTCCAAGAATATTAAAATTGAAAAGGGCCTATTTAATTTCTCTTAAATATTAGTAAAATAATATTTTTTGCATCGTTCCTATTCGATCTTCTGTAGCTAATTATTTTTGTTTCCACCCAAAATGATTCCTTTCCAAACATGAAAAACCAAACCACACACAGCTCCCATTTTCCTATTCTTTTTTTTATTCAGATTTTTAATGGTGATTTTATTCCAAATCCTGCACAAACATAAATACTGCATTAAAGGAAGATGAATTTATTTTGACCTTTACTGAAAATGCACTGTGAAACAAAGCACTTAAGCATTTATAGCCTGTTAGACACTCACATTACCCACTTCCATGTAGATAAGAAAGTCCTTCCCGGCAAAAGTAATGTTTGCAAGTAGAGCAGTTTTACAGAGTCTGTAAAATATGAGTCTGTTTGGGGCGATTTTATGCATCCAAGAACTAAAGAAATTAAGGGAGTATTGAAATGTTACATTCAAAAAACATAGAGGATGACATTTTTTTATGAGTTTTGATGAAAATACAGAATATTTGCAACAAAACACATGGGGGAAAAAACAGTATTTATTACAAAGGAGATGGTGTGTTTGGGGTACTGTTTTATTTCTCTTTTTGAATGGTATCTCCCACTTCCCTCCTGCAAAGAAATTGGTGGCATTGTTTTAGAAATGTTAGATCAAAAGTGGGTTTCACTTCTATTTATAATTACATACCCTGTCCCCACAAAATAAAACACCGTCTCTTTGCATGAACAGAAATGAGTATTTTTGTGCATTTTATTTTTGCCATGATCGTTTTTCCTTTAGTCATAAGCCTCTGACTGCAGAGCTATTTCCTCCATCCAGATTCTTGTGTCAGAGAGTTGAGATGTTAAACCACAGCAACCATGAAACTTTAAAATCCCTGATGCATGATGAATGGGTGCTGGGCAAAGCAGCTTAAAATCTATGCTTTTGCTTCTCTTTAAACACTTTAAATTGACAGCGCCATAGATCAAATATTTTTACTGAGAGGAGAAGCTTTGGCAATTTAACTTAAACAAGTGCACAGTTACCATCATCTCAAGACCTCACCCCTCCACAATTACCCCTTCCACCTGGCGGATTGAGTACATTTCTCATTGAGAGCAAGTGTGTGTGCGTTTGTGTTTGTGTGCGCGCGCAGTTATACTACAGGGCAGGCGCTTGTAATCGGGCTGGTTTCAACTCCCCCCTCCCCCCATCCCCATCCCCATCCCATCCCATCGCACCCCCACCCGGGGCCTCCACCCGCACCTGGGGTCCACTGCGGAGCATGCGCTAAGGTCGCGCCTCCGCCCACCAGTACAGCAGCCTGTCCCCCCCCCCATCTCTCATCTTCCTCCTCCTCCTCTGCTCTCTCCCTACCCCCTCCAGGAGCAGGGAAGTTGGCGCGCTGCCCATTCAGGCGTTCAGCGTCGGCTCCTCAGGGATCAGCAGGCAAAGTCACAGTCTGCACAAACAGAGCTTTCAAATTCATAAAATTCATAGGATTTTTCACAAATGAATGAACACAATTTTCTACCAATTTCCTCATTATGCAAATATGCAAAATATCAAATTTAGGCCAATTAGGGTCCTCCACAGTCCCAAATTCACCCGTTTAAGCCATAATTGCAGAAACTATCAAATAATTACGGTCGCTAATTGGAAATATTTGTGACAGATACAACAAATTCTTGCACAAATTACATTTCATTCGAGGAACCACTGCGCGCCACTGAAATTTTATCGAAGTCTAATTTAACTTACATAATGAGTTGAATTGAGTACTTGTTATCAAATTTGAGCAATTCATAGCCCCGTAATGTGGAATGATCAAATAAATTAAAAGGGAATTTATTCAATATTTTGTTGTGATCCTTTTCTCGGAACCATTGCTATTTTGTAGGCGGCCCGGGGCGGGTGCCTGGTGTCACGCGAGCCCCGGCTGTGCCCACAGTGCAGCGGCGGCCGTGCGAAGAGGCGGCGGGTGACCGGGAGCCGGAGCCCCTGCCCCGGCCAGCCGCAGGCGCTGCGCCTCGGGCAGCACGGCCACCGCCGACCCAGCACGCAGCTCAGCCAGCGCGGCGCAGTCGGAGGCCCGCTCGGCCCTTTGCTTTGTTTTATTTAATTGGGTGGAGAGGTCAGCGAATACTTCCGGGTGAAGAGAGAGGAGTCCTAGAAATGATCTGATTTCTGGAAGTGTAAACATGCGCGCGCACACTCGCCCATATGCCTTATACACATGTACACGAACAGAGAACACAGACACACTACCCCCAGCACACACGCACACACCCACTCATACTCTTACACGCCACATACACACTTGATCTTACGCGCACACACCACATACAGGTGAACAAACTGTCTCTTACACACTCCCCACACAGGCACATCCTACAAACACGTGTGCACACACGCCAGGCTGCCCGCGCCATCGGCAGACTGAGCAAGCTGCACACAGCCTAGGTGGGTGTAACACCTAACCTCGGTGCGAAAGAGGTAGTAGCACGCCCCCTTGGCGCTCCTTTTTTCTGGGCCCACCTGCCAGCGGTTAACTGCTGGGTGGGGGGTCCTGAGAGGTGGCACGTGCACAGTATCACACACACACTTCAGATGGGGGAACACAAGTCCTCACTCCTTGGCCTTGGTGGTGTCCTCAGGAGGGGTAAAACCTGGGGTAAAACAGTGTCACTCTAACTGGAGTCTCCCTGACACACAAATCCACGCAGCCCCTCTGCTTGCAAGCCCCGCACGTGGGCACAAACACACGTGTCACCAGGATCACCCTCTCCGAAGGTCAGCCTCGCAGACAGGGCATTCGTTTTCCCTTTGCACGGTGCGCGCACACACACATTCATAGCGTATTTTTTTCCAACTGCCTTGTGGCCTCGTTGGCGGATTATAAATGTCTCCTTCTCCCTGTGATTTGTTTAATCCGTGGAAATGGTGCTGGTCCTATGTAAACAAGCCAAGTGCGGAATGAAGGCAGTCACCCATGCGTGGCAAGCCTGCCTATTTGTCAGAAAACCTTCATAAATACTGAGCTGGGGCTGGGCAAGGATGTGATGTCTCCATTTTTGCCAGGAAAGGGCACGAGGAAGACAAAGCGAGGCACGGCAGCGTGTAACCTTTAAGGGACAGATAGTCTGGGAGCCCAGAGGCCAAGGAAGCTCCCAGGCTAATTCAGCTGGGAGGATGACTGATGCTCCCGCCAACTACAGGCCAGGTGTCTGCCGCTGGGCGTAAGCAGACAAGGCTCCCAGGCATTTTAATACCTGGGAGCACACAGTTATGCACCACATTACTTGAGGCTGGACAGAAAGGCCGAGGCTTTACTACTGAGCTTAAGTTGCCCCTTCAGGAGCAAATCCAGGACATCCGCACAGCAACCCTCCTTTTAAACCTTTCTGAATATTTCATTTTCTATTTCACCTGATCTCATTCAAAACAGTGTCCCCAGTAGGTAGTGGTGACAGGGCAGAGCTGCAGACCCGTCTCTTGATTTGTCAAAGCGCTCAGCGGTGATGCATCCAAACTCTGCCCACCCTGAATGTGTGGCCCTGCTGCCAAACCCATCTTTAAAAAAAAAAAAAAAAAAAAGAACAATGCATATGTGGCTAATTACACACTCCTAACAAAAGCAGTAATTACTGCCTGTAATTATCATAGTCCTTATTTAGAAAAAAATGTGAGAAAATGTGGAGTATTAAAACATGAAAGCAGCTATTAATCAAACCTTTACACCTTCTTTAACTCATGCGTAATGGTGGGTATTATCATAAATCTACTCTGATAGTAACACAAGAATAATGAGTTCAGTAATGATAGCGATGATGATCATAATGATTTTAACCAACAAAGAATGGTGTAGATTTATTGCTAATAATGTGGTACAGGAACCTCTTTCATTAAAATTACCTGTATGTTCTCACTGGGGTAACCTGCATATGTGAGTGTATGTGTGCACATGTGCGTATGGGTGTTGCCACCTTCTCCTTGGCTTAAGATCAAACTGATTGTTTATGGGGTTTGACCTACCTCTGGAAAGCCTTTATCTGAGACCTCATCTGGCCTCAGGATCCACCCTTCCTTTAGAAGAATCTAGAACATCCAGAGACTTGTTAACTCCAAGGAGAAGGCGGGTGGTTTAAGGTGGATGTGGAAAGCCCAGGGCCTAGAAAGGAAGCAGATTTTCTTTGGCAGGCCAACTCCTCCCCCATTCTGCCAGGCCCTCACCCCTCTGTGTTGTCTAGAGAAGGTCACTGTTGGGGAGTGGAGCATGTCCTTGGGTAAGGGCAGACCCTCCGGATCACATTCTCAGCAGAGGTGCCTGGTTGGTTTGGGGCTTTGATTGACACAGTGGAAGAGAAGGAAATGGGAATTTGATTCCTTGAGACTCAAGCAGCTTTGAAACTTGCCTTCCCTTCCAAAGTAAAGCAAAGCCCTGGGGGTACCCTGAGGCCTGGACTTCCAAAGCTGAGAGACCCTTAGCATCATCTTAGAAGGGCGAATGCCTTAGGGACTAGCCAGCTGGAAAATAAAACAGAGAGAATGTTCAGGTCATCTGACTGTGTCCTCATTGTTTAATGAAATTAATAGCATTTGTCCTTTTGCAAATGTTCTAAAATTCTCAGTGATCCATGTTTTACTGTAAATTATTGTATTAAATGTGTGGTTGACAAAAAAAAAAAAAGACCTTGCTTTTTGGACATATTGCTCATTCTAGTGAAGGAAAAGCCTCCGAAGTCCAAACTCTAGAACCTAATTTTGCCCCTCAGTTTTCAGTCCTAAGCTAATTCTACAAAGTATATGATAAATTCCATGAAGATTTATAAAAAGGAAGCTCCAAAAGCTTGAACTCCTAGAGACCAGTCAGGAAACGTAACTACCCTTCATGAAGTCCTTGCTCAGAAAAAAAGTAAACAAAAATATGCTCAAAACCTATGGACATCCTTAGTGGTTTTAATGTACTAGTCTGATTATATTTTCCTAATGCCAACCTTTTCAATCAACTGTAAAATTCTGCCAGTTTTGGAGTATGGAATACAGTGGTGACATAATTAGAACTTATATGTAATAAATAATACATCTGTAGTATTTTAACCTCCACTACCAGTTATGAGATCAGTGTGTGGGCCAATTAACTACAGGGGCTTTAAAAAAAAAAAAACTAAGACACTATAAACACACTGGTTTTAAATGTCCTAATTAGTAACTTGTTCATTAATTAACTTTCTGATTAATTGTGTAGCAATTTAATTTGTAGATGAGCCACTTAAAGAGTGATACCTTGTAATTCTTTCTTCTGTCTTTAAAATTCCCCGGTAAAATGTGATTTTGTATCCAGCTGGCCTCTTAGTTATAGAAATTTTCTGCTTAGATGCTGTGAGTTTGGACTAAAACTAAATTTCACTTAATCCTTCCCTACCTGGACTGGACAGGTTGGCTGGAGGCAGAGAGCTGCGGGCAGGGGTTGTGCTGGGGCAGAGTACTGCAAATACTAGGAGGAACTGAATAAAGGCCAAAATTACTCTATACACTTGAGCCTGAAAATATCTCCCCTTTTCTTATAAAGAAAAGAGAAAGCATTTATGCACGACTTTCATAAAAGAAATTCTCAAATCTAAAACTCATTTTAGAGGAAAAACAATTTTTAAAGGAAACTTACTGTGGCCTCCACATCCCTATCATGGACTAACCCAGGAGATAATTTAATGCAGTGGACAAAGGGCTAATGGCCGGCTTCGATAAAGGCCGCCTTGCACTGGAACATCCTAGGGCTGTTCTATTAGCATCAGAAAGGACTCGGGGTCCTGCTGCCACCAGGGCTATTGTTGCCTGGGTGTGTCCCCAGTCCCATCCTGCAGAAAGCCTTTCGCCCTGATGGCAGATGATTCTCTAAGTGAATAGAGATGAAGGCAGGGATATTAAGTGACTCTATAAAACATCCCGGACACAATTGTGTGATTGATGGAGGACAAAGTGGGAACAGCAGGACACAGGATCCTGGGAGAAGCAGCCTTGTCAATGCGAGAAACCCATCTCTGGAAACAGCTTCTCCTGGAGGAGTTTGCAGTCTATTTGTATGAGTAATCAGCTGGGCCCCCTCTCTGTCAGCCCTGTTTACTCACTGATTTTCTCAACAAGACAACCATTGACACTGGATGGATGGGGCTAATCTGGCGCAGAACTGGCGGCTTCGCAGAGGCTACAGGTCGAAAATAGAGCGCCGTGCCAGCTTCACCTCGCCTAATCTAGCGGCTAATATTTATTAGAGCCAATTTATACCGCTGCTCTCTCAAAGAGCAAGGAAGGCCCGGGTGCAATTAATAACATGGGCAGTAACCACAGACAAACAAATAAATAAGGGTTTGTGAACTGTTTGGTTGATTTTAAGGGAGGCTGGGAGGGGGAAAGGTTGGGTTTGCCACCTGGAGCTGGAAAGGGGAAGTAAAGGTATCCGTGAAGCCCCCAAAGAGGGGCTTTCTCCTTGGCCCCCTCTTCGAATCTCAGAGCAACAACCCGGCTGAAAAATGGCTTTGGAACCTGCACGAACGCGTGTAATTCCGCTTGCATCTGACAGAATCTGTAAAAAGACACCTGCTCGCGCAGGTAGAGGTGCGTGCGCACCCTCCTGTTGTAAATATCCAGTTTATGCTCATCCCAACCTCTGGCACAGGGAGACACAGATCGCACGCCTTGCATTGTGCTGGACAGTCAAGCCCGGCGGCCACCGAGAAGAGTGGCTGGTGGCTGGCTGGGAAGTAGGGAAGAAGAGATAATGCAGATAGGGTGCTAGGCAGAGGGACTATGAGGTCTTAGATGCCTCAGACACTCCCTCTAAAAATTGATATTCTAGTTGGTAGAAATGCTACCAGTTGCTGAGTTTGCAGTGTTTGGATGTTTAACGTGATTTTGTCAGGCCAAACTGGAGAGAAACAGAAAGACAAAGTATGTATGCGCTCCAGGACGCGTCATCGGTCTGGAGTCCGGAAGGGTATCAAGTGGCTGAAAAGCGAGGATTTCAAAGGGCTGGCAGGAAGCGGCATTGTTCTTACGGGGCGCGGTTGGAGCGGGGGCTGCTGCGCAAGCGGTGACCTCGCGCCGCCGAGGCCTGCAGACTGCAGGCTGCGAGGGAGCCCTTTGCCCTCGCGCCCTGGTCTCCCCACTCGCCCTCCCGGGCCCCCTCGGGGCCAGCGGGCGCCCGCGCCTTGCTAATTGCTCGGCTCCCTTCATGCACACACCTCCACTAATTTTACATTTCTCATTCTGCGGGTAGCTGGAAAGCGGCTCGGGGAATACGGTTCCTTCTCTTAGCTACCGCATGAATACAGTGAGTGGTGGCCGTTCAGGACTCCCTGGTTGGGGGTTTTGGTAAATTAGCAGCTTGGCTGTATAATCAGGCATTCGCCGTTGAGGCCACAGTGCTGTATTCGTTAACCAGGTGAGATTTCATCATCTAATGGGTTGGGAGGTGTGACCGAGCTGCTAAGTTAGCAATTAAACTTCACAAATATCATTCGATTGCATTTCGCTTATTTTTTTACAAGCCAGAGTCAGGTTACCCCAGACTTAAAGAAAAAACAAAAAACAAACAAACAAAAAACCACAACTCTTTCCAAAATGTATACTCTGAGGGAAATACTTTGTGAAACATGTGAAATTACGTGGTTTGCTATCGAAACATAATATTTTAATTCTGTTATCTTATAAAATCCGGTCCTTGGGGTATGTTTCTAGGCATGTGGTAGAAGTGTTTCTGACCAGCCCGTTCCTCCAAAGACAGGGAAGGACTATGTGTAAAATAGTCATATCAGATGATATCTAATCTAGAACCAGAAAATCTGGGAAATAATAGAGATTTGTCCCTTTGGGCCTCTTGTTTAGATTTATTATTGTATTAAGAGTTGGAATCAAAGAGAAAAGGGCAAACATTCAGGTAAAAGGTTATTTCAAGCCTGTAACACAGCCCGCGGGAGCCAGCCCCCTAGCGCCGGTGGGGCCGGAAGTCCTGCACCTCCACCTTGATCTTGAAAGTGTAGCCATATTGGCAGGGCTGGCTACTGGATATTCTGGTATAGTAGGAATCCAGAGTTTCGTGCCGAAAACAAGTAAGTTTTCTCTTGATGTCTGTAGGTATGTGTAATAAATATGTGGTACCTACCATAGACAGTGTGCAAGCCCTAGTAGATTTTTCTGAGTGTTAAATGTCTAAATGGAAACATAACAGAAAATATTATTAGCTTTATCTGCCGACAGCAGGGACGCAGGTTAAAGTATTTTTCATTTAATTTGATAGTGAATAAGGCACTTAAGGCACTTGATGATTTATTGATCAAATAGAAATCAGGCTCCAGACAACAGCTCTTTAATCCCCATTCACACCGTTAAAGGCCAAGTGAACTTTTCTTTCTTTTTCCAATTTGCTCAATAAGCTTTATGCTATATCGAGAATAAAAAAGAAAACCATTCTTCCGACCTATAAATCTCTCCTTGACTAATATGAATGACTACGGGGCACGTGACCCTCCATTGAACTGTAAACACTGTTTTAATGGACAGTAATGGCCCTATGATTTTTAGCTATTGTTCCAAAATGACTACCGTGTTTATTGCCATCATTAAAAATGAATTAAAGAGTTATGAAACTCCTCAATAATGAGAACTCTGGCCGTTTATAAGCGGTGGTGCTCTTCTTCAGCGCACTCGAAGCTTCAGCGGCTCTGGGTGACACAGGCTGCGGGTCACCCTCTCGGGGAGACGGTGTGGGGCTTGGAGGGAGGGAGCAGGACCTTTCTCTAGAAGAGACAGGCGAGGGCCTAGAGGTCAGGGAGACGGAGAGGAAGAAGGAGGCTACGGAGTAGGGGAGGGAAGTCGGGAAAGCTCTGAAAGCTCGAAGACCCGGCGAGTAGGCGCGCGGGTAGGTGGAGGTGGGAGCTGGGAGTCGCGGGGAGAGGAGGGTGTGCCTCCTGGCCCGCGCCGGGCTGAGGCCGGAAACCATGACAACTATAGAGAGGCATCAGGTGGAAAGAATGAGGTGAAGAGATTGGGGCGGAGGCAGTGAGAGTCATCCACGGAGCCCCAGGGGGCCCCAGGTGGGCCCAGAGAGAGCCCTGGGACAGGACAGGGGCGGCCGGGCCACCGATCCTACTGTCCCTCCGCCCCGCTTCAGCAAAGGGGGTGCCCACCCCACCCCCGTCCCCGCGCCTCTGGGGGCCTCGTAAGGAAATGGCTCAGCAAAGTTGTGCGCAGCCAGTGCACTGTTCTCCGAGGGGTCCCTGGCTGGAGCCTGCACGTTTCTCTTTGCATTAGCAAAGCCCAAAGTCATCCAGTTTGCGCTAATCACCACAATTAGTCCTGAATTATCACCGGACTCTGACAGACGTTCCTTGTAACTCTCTTTTATTTCCAACAGCCCTAATCAGCCGCTCTCATTACAAACGCTGATTAAACTGCAAATTATCCAGCAGCGGCCCTGTTCCCGTCTACCAGCAGCTCGTTCAATATCAATTAAGGCCGAACGGCAAAGCCTGCAGCCTCCGAGAGCTTCCAACTGCCTGATAGTGGCACTTATTAGTTTGGAAAACTAGGAAAATACTAATAATCAACAACCAAGGGAAAGAGGAGGCAACGAAACAAAAGAAAGGCAGGAAAGCAGCCGGAGAAAGGAGCGTGCGCGCCGCCTGCACCACCCCCCTCCCTCCTCGAGCCCCAGGTGTGATCCCAGCCCTGAAGTCGGGGCGGGGGACGGGGAGGGCCGGAGAGAACGGAGGTAATGGGGAGAGGGTCCAGTTCCCTGGGAGGGCCCCAATTCCTAGAACCAGATAGGCTGTGCGGGAAGCCCAAATGTATTTGCTAAGGTATTGTCTTAGGCTTCTCCGAGGACATGTTTGCAAATAATGCAAATAATGGCATTTTCAACCAAACTAACTTTGAGAACTGCCTGTATCGAGTCTCTGTAAAATCTGTTTCCAATAAGCTGTTACGTTTGATACTTTAAAAACATTGACCCTGTCCCGTAAATAAAATGGGGAACTGATGACAGTTGATTTTATTTACTTATTCTGTCAAATTAGATTTCCACAGCGCTGCTCACATAGACTGCAAAAAATGCAGTCCTGCCTCCCCACCTCCACCCCAACGTCGGACTGAGGTGTAAAGACAAAAGCTGCCTTTCTCTCCCTCTGTCCTTTTTCACTCTCTTCTTCTCCCTCTTCCCCTCTCTCTTTCCTTGGGAGAGTGGCTGCAGGCGGGAGAAACTAGCCTTGTCCCCGGAGGAAATTCAGATTTGCCAGGGGTTTCAGCTGGGATGAAGGAAGCGGCTGGAGAAAGGCGCTGATGGATTTTAAGGTGGCTGGGACCCTGCGTCCAGGCCACTAACCCTTCTGGCCACCCTCTACTCCCCAGGCCGGGGCAAGCTCCCTGCTGGCTGTTCTTTTTCATTTGATGGAATCGTTCCCCACTTCCAGAAATTAAAAAACGAGGAGGGCCATAACTCACTAAAGCCAGAGAAAGGAGTTAATAGACTGTTCATGTCTATCTAGCATTAGGCAAGTCATGTGTTTGAGAATTTATATATCATTAATACTGTGTATTTGTTTTACCAAAAACTATCCATTCACTGATGGGTCTGAATCCCTTTGAGATCTCAGATAAAGAGTGAATTATCAGAGACTGCTTAATATGACTAAGTCCCCCAGGCTTATTCTTTTCAAAAGAAGACTGAAGTTTAAGTTTTTGCCCCTTTCCTAAAGCTTGGAGCAAGCTAGTTATAATGATATCTTCTGAGACTTTAAGGACAGGAAAAGGTTTCCCGTTCTTGAAGAGCTGGGTTGCTTCCTTCTCTCTGGAGTAGAAAAACTACATGACTGATTTGTTTTCCTTCTTGCATTGACTGCCAGGAAGCTCCAAGCCAAACCCTATGCTTAGCATGCTACCTATCTTTTTGATAGAATTACTTCCTCTCATTTCTTAACCCTTTATTTCTCCTGTTTTTTATTGGAAGTAAGCAAGATGGAAACAAATGTTTTGGGAGTATTTACTACTCTGTCTTTACACCACTAGCCCTACTTTGGGAAGTGTAGTACTTTTGTAACTGAAAATACTCTGGGCTCCTAGGAAAAAGAACCATTATAAAATGTACATTTGCCTCATTCAGTTTGTTACTTGCCTTGCAACTTACAGGAGAAACACCTTTAATTTAAAGAATGTTTCTGCTCTTTGTCATCAATTTATGATGCCATCTCTTTCCCCTCCATGTTCACAATTGCTACCCTAAGCTAGGACTTCATCATCTTGTGTCCATCCTTCTGAAGAATCCTAAGCAAGTCCTCCAAACAGCTCCCAGTACAGTCTCCTGAAACCACTCTGGTCTTCTATTGTGGCTCAAATAACATTTTCTTCTGTGACTCATTCCACACATTTTGTTTAAATCTCTTGAAACTTTAGAATTTCTGTTCTGATACTAATTTTCATTTGCTATTATATGCTTTTAAGTAATCTCCAGCTTTCTTATTTAAAATATATATTATTAAGGACTTACTATGTGCCAGGTGCTTGTTAAAATTCTTTACATATGTTATCTCATTTGATCCCTAAACAATCCTCTGATGTAGGTACCATTATTATTATTAACATTATTCACAGGTAAATGTGTGAATCAGAGACCAAGAATGGAGTCTACCTTTCCTGAGTATTTGGCCTCTCCAATCTTTAAAATAGAAAGGAACCATGCTTTCTATTTTGTTCTCTATTTCACATAGTAAGAATTCAGGAAAAACATATACACAGTACCTGATTTCCAAAATCTATAGGACTCCTTCCCCTCATCCATATGCACATGCAATGTCGAAGAGCGTAATGAGGTCTCCTACTCCAAAATCCCAGTGAATGTCCTAGATTATCCATCTTCTCACTGAAAAAGGGTAACAATTCTTCTTTCTTCTACTATTAATTCCACCCTTATCCAATTGTCACTAGTAGCTGTTGACACATACCTAAGAAGGGGTCCCCTTTTATGGGACAGTACCCCAGTAACAGAAATGACAAGTCATCTCTCCAGCTGGCTTGGGTAAAACCATCAAAAGCCCCTCTCACAGCATTTGGGAATTCAGCACTATGAATAATAAAAACTTCTCATGTGATAGCTGCTTAAAAGGAAGATGAGGGAAGCCAGCTAACAACAGCTTTTAAAATAAAGGTTATGTGTCTTTGAGTTTGTAAATTTTCTATAAAATCTGAAATATTTCTTCAGTCAACTTAGCAATATTGGCAGGAGGAGAGTTTTGTCCAAATGTTCTGAAACACAAATTAAAGTCCTAATCTTGATGAGCAAGGCCTTATTTAGGATATTTTAAAATCTAATTTTATGCCCTGTCATGAAAACCTTGAAAAATTACCTTCTGCCATGACATTTAAAAAATTGCCTTTTATCTCTGAAACTGGAGAATAAAGATGCTTTTAGCAATAAAATATAGTAGAAGATAGGGCCCATGTTTAAAAATACTGCTGACAAAGACACATTTGAAAAAAAAACTAATGCTACTGTCACTGGCAGGTTGAGCCTCCTTGTCCGAACCTTTGGTGTAGACATCTAAGGGGCCATTTCTACTTACATGGAACAGTTAGAGGTTATTGTAACCATCTTAGCAATAGACAGGAGCTCAGCTGGAACTGATATGTGTGATCACTGATTGATTACCTGTCTGCTTGATAGTGTGTAGTTGAGTGAACTCGTTTCCTTTACAGGACAGAAAGATTCACAAAGTAGAAAGTGCAGGTCCTTAAATTACATGAAAATTAATGTTAAGGATATAGTGATGAATCACTGTGCATATATATGCACATATTATGGGTATGGGTATACCCTGATTTAAGAAAATCAGAGCAATGGCAGTCTTTATTTACCACATAGACTAAAGAATGTTATTATTAGCATTACAAAAAAGGAAAATTTCTTATCTTACCGGAGAATTCACCTCAAGCTTCCTCATCTTCCTACGGCATTTGGCAAAATTTTAATCTATAACCATTCTCTTTAAACACAGCTTTCCAGGGATTCATCTGTTGCATAAAGCAAGGTGCACCTGTATTGTCTTTTTCTGGGAATTGTGTTGCTTGAATCCTTAATCAAGAATAAGAATGCCTTATTTATCTTTCTATCCCTAGAGTTGTGAAGAGTACCTTTAAATAATAACTGTTTCATAGGCATCTGATTATATTAAAAGTGAAAAGATAATGTTATGTGAAGATAGCTCTGGGTCCTAGGGTTTTTTCTTTACCAGGTCCACATATGGAGGAGGCAGTTGCACTTTTGCGGAGTTTGCTTCTATTTGCTATTATGTCTCTTTAGAGCAAGATAAGTCCTAGACTCAAAATACTACCTGCTGAGTTGCCCTGACTACTTCTCTTTGTTGTCTGAGATCAGTTGGAGGCTCTGCTTCAGTTGACATTTCTAGTGTTTGTCTGGTCCGTGTATTAGTCTTCTTCCTACCTCAGTTCAATGAACAGAAGCCCAGCTCTCATATCTGCCTTCATAAATCTCTACCATGGGAGGGGTGATGGCGGGGGTGGGGAATGCAGCCAGTAACACAATGTCCCAGATCTTCACTTACATGGGAATTCACTGCCATCAGTGTGTCCACCAGAGAAATCCACTCAACCAACCAGGCTCCCTGTCAATGACTTCCTGTGACTCTAGGTGCCCCAATCCTTAATATCATAATATCCAGTTACTACCATAAGGAGGTGTTCCTAAGAGTGGTGGGTGGAGCTTAGGCTTTATGAGTCATGGATCCCCTTGAAGATATGATAAAAGTTAAATACCTGTTCTTCAGAAACATACACATATTCACACTCATGGAAAAATTTGTATACAATTTTGAAAGATTCACAGATACCCCCCAAGGGATGTGTAAGCCTCAGGTTAAATATCTCTTCCTTAGATACAGGCCTCTTTAGTCCTTGTTTGCTCTGAGTCATGCTATCAGAGTTCTTATTCACCCTTCAATAACAAAGAAAGTAACTGAGGGAAGATCAAGTTACTTTTTCTCAAATCCCTATGTAAAGCCATCGATGCCTATAAAATCAGATTCTCTCTTTTTCTTCTAATCACCATGCACACACACATGTTCTGCCTTCAGGTTGCTTTGGTATACCCATCTTTAGACAGATGTAACCACATTCATGCAAACACACGTGGACCTTCCATACACTAAACTTTCCCCAACATTTTAAACATTAGAACAAAAATAAATCTTAGGTTTCACTCTCTTTTTCTTTTATTTCTCCTTTCCCCATTTCCGGCAGGTTGGTCACAAATACTGAAGTGACCAAAAAGAGAATATGCAAAGCCCCATAAAACCAAGCTAACCTAATCAATCAGGTCAAGCTGTCTATTTCAGATGTGGAACCCAAATCATGCAAATCTACATATAGGAACATATAAACATTTAGGATTTTTAAAGGGAAAATTTTCATTTTCTTTGTTAAGAACTAAGCAAACTCTAAATAGTTCTTCATTAAAATGCCAGAGCAGATAGTCTGTAATGTATGTAACCAAAGTGGACTTTTAATTATGGGACATTAACTATGAATTAATAACTCATTATAACCACTTCATATAGAGAATATAAACATGTTAGAACTGAATACATTCATACTATATGGGATCAGTTTTGATTTTTGGTGCTCACTCCTTTGGGGTGGGGTCATACTTCCATCTGAAATGCTTTTCCTCCAGTACTCAGAGCAGTGGGACTTTGTTCCATCAATGAGCAGTGGCAATTTAAATGGCAATTGCTCTAAATGTGAGTTTAATCAGACTATTTAAGAAATAATGCTATCAACTGCATTCCTATCCTAGACAGGCTCTTTAATGGCATCCTGAAAATGAAAGTAAAGCAATAATTTTGTGTTCTGTGTTCACCCCTACCAACCCAAATCTCAAGCCAGAGTATTTGGCTCAATGGTTTTGATTAAGTTCTTGACTTTGCTGCTTTGGGTGACCTATGAACAAAATAGTGCTTTTATTCACAGGGACTCTGAGAATCTTGATTAAGCAGTTTAAGAATTAAAAGTATAGCAAGACTACAACAATATATTCTAGAGCAATACTGGAATGGAAAACTCAGGGGCAGAGAGCCACCACTGAGAATAGGAGGCAACTATCTGATCAAGGCAGAACGATTGACAAAGAAAAAAAAAATCAAGATGGCAATGAACATATTTCTCTCATAGATCTATTTTTCTTACATATTTATGAAAAATGTATTCTTAAATATACTCTGAGTTTGAGAAATTCCTACATATGCATTCTTATTAACAATGAAGAGATGAATAATGTATTCATAAAAATTCTTCATATTTAATAAATGTTTTAAAATAAATTCTCCTATACCCCTCAATCTCTTCCTTGGTTCTCCATCTCCATCTCCAGCAGCAGCCAGTAGACAGAGATGGTTTAAATCACTCAAATGTCATTTTGAAAAAAGAATTAAGTTAGTCTAAAATAGTAAAAAAAAAAAAAAAAAAAAAAGTAAATTTGGTTTTCAGCAGACTGACTTTGGGCAAATTGGTTTCTTGCCTCAGTACAAACTTCTCCTTTCTGTTAACCCAGTTTTGAATTTAATCTTGTCAGAAGGTTTGTTTTCTTCCTAAGTCCCATACCTCACCTAATCCTTCAGTTTTAGTAAATGGATTTCCCTCTTATTCATTAAGTCTAGGCTCTGCCTTCTTGCCAGTGTGACCTCTATGGCTAGCGTCCTCTTGTTCATTCAGGAAATTTTACTGAGCACCTATTTACTAATGTGCCAGGCACTGCCAGGAATATGGCAATGAACCAGACAAATAAGGCTTAGATTTTCTTCATGATGCTTATATTTGGTAGAAGAGGATAAAAAAAAAAAAAAGCAAACCAATAAAAAGAGATAATTTCAGACTGTAATGAGGGCCAGAAAGAAAATTAAATAGATTAATTTATCAGAAAGAGATAGAAGGAGGTTACTTTAGATTGGGTTGTTACAAAAGGGTCTTTGACTAGGTAACATTTAAGCCGTGACCTAGATAGCAAAGAGACAGCTAGGTGAAGATCAGAGGAAGAACATTTGAGGTAGCAGAAATAGATAGTGCAAAGGCCCTCATACAGGTATGTTCTCAGAACAGAAAGAAGATTGTGACTGGAGTTAATGAGAGGGCAGGGAGTGACCAGAGATGAAGTCTGAGAGATAAGCAGAGGTCAGAACAGGAAGGGCCTTGTACACCATGGTAAAGGGGATGGATATTATTCTAGATGGAATAGGAAGCCTTTGGAGGGTTTTAACATAGGAGTGATGTGGTCAAATTTGTTTTTAAAGGAAGACGTTGGCTGCAGGGAGGTGGGGGGTGAATTATAGAAGGCCAAGAGTGAAATCAGGGAGGCCAGATAGGAAACTATTATAGGTACTCAGGAGAGATGGTAGTAGCTTGATGTAGAAGTACTTGTGAAGTTAGGGAAATGGATGGATTTAGGATATATTTTGGAAGGGAAAGTCAGGATCGATGATGGATTAGATGTGGAAGATGTGGGGGAAAAGGAAACAAGTTGACTTCCAGATTTTGATCTTGAGCCCCTAGGTAAATAGGGTGTGGTTTCCTGAAATGATCAAGGACAGGTTGGGTTGGGGTTGGGAAAGTAAGCATTCTCTTTGAGATACTCTTGAACCGTTCAAGTAATTATTTCTAAGCACCCACCCCCTTGGCTGATCACTTACTTTCTTGCTACTTCAAACAGTATCTGACTTCACGTTTCTAGTTCCTTTGCTATGTACTCTCTGTATATCTGACACTCCATTCTGTTATCACTCCAAGATCTGCTGTTGCCAGGCTGTCATACTTTGTTGCCACGACCGTGGAGCACTGTCTTCTCCATGCTCCAACCATGCACATATGGTTAGGGGCATGTTTACCCGATACCAGCTCAGTTGCTGTAGAGGAGTCTGAGAGCAGGTCCCAGGCCTTGCCTTCTTGTTTGTAAAGTAAATTGAATCAACTGTCAAAGTGGGGTTTCTGGACCAGCAGCATCAACATCACCTGGGAATTTGTAAGCCCCACCTATTCCCATTGAATCAAAACCTCTGAGGGTGGGGCCCAAAATTCTGTTTTAACAATCTCTGCGGGCAAATCTCAAAATTCATGCCAAATTTTGAGTCCCTGAACCAGGTGTTCTTTAAGATCCCATCCAATGCTAACATTTTATGAATTTATTATCCTTTAATCTGATCTATATGATTTAAGTGATTTAAAAATTTTTTTGTAATCACGTCTTAAGGTTATGCACAGTTCAGACAAGCAGAGGACCAAATGCTGAGACCACACATTCCTCATATAGTTATTTATGTGGTTTCTCCAAACATTTATTTAAATTCATCAACCTCTAGCCATAATACTTTTAAAGAAACTTTAATAAAAAGCACCCTAAGATTTATTGCAGTGGAGTTGTACATCATTTTCGTGAATAGTTGAAAACTGCTGAACAGGTGTAATAATGCCTTTGGGATTAAATAATTGTAAGAGAATTACATCTTCATCATGACGGTGAGGGGAGGCAGCACCACTCACTGCTCTGTCACAGTTGATTTTAGAAGGGCTGTAGAGTAGGATCTAGTTGAAATAATTATTTACCACCTACTGTTTGGGGTGCTATATTTGTAAACTGTTTGCAAAATTGTAATTATTAAGCTGGGTCATATGCAGATTTCCAAGAGATATAATTGGTGTAACACTTTATTAATGGAGTTTTCTTAAATTTATATCTGTGTGATACTAAAATAACCAATTGTTTCCATCAATGCAGTTTAAAAAACAACAGGAGCAAATAACACCCAATTCAACAGGAGCCATTTGTTTGCTGTCAACATGACAAAATTAAAACTTGTTTAACTTAATGTCTTCTGCTTCTACTAGTTCCAGAGGCAATGTGCAACTTAAAAGAAAATAATTTAAAGATGTAAAGATTCATCACATTCTCACAGCTCAGGAAACAAAATAGCCCAAGGCTCCTGAGTTCTCAAAGTGTCCACGAGAGAATCTTAACGTGATGTGGTGTTGCTTTGATAATATTTTTTTAAATACCAGATATTTTGAAAAGCTGTTATTTTAAAATTTTTATTTTTAATAATATTTTTAAAAAATCTTTTTGAAAGTCTATAAATATTTCACAGGTTAACTTAGAGAAATTCACTAAATGCCTCTACTTTGCTGCATAGACTAAGGATAAAAATAATAAACAAGGAAGTGCATTTAAAACAGTGTGTGCAAAGAGGTGAATTTTAGTAAACAAACGTGTTTGGATTTCCCATTTCAGGCCTCAGTGTTCTTGGTAAATATAAAAACAGGTCTGCCTTTCTAAATCATGACTTCAATACCCAGGAAGACAGCTAAAAGGTAGATCTCAAGTATCCTTATAGTTCATTCTTTTTGTCGTTAGTACAGTCAGCTCAAACATTTAATTGTATCAATTTCTAAAAGAAATGTAACAAGACTTTAAGTGTGTGTTCTAGTTGATGGTTAAACTGAAAGAAAATGAAATACTCACAAATGCTATATAATATAAGCCAAGGGGTTTTCACAGTTAATTGAAACATCTGAGTAAAATGAAGATTACCTGTGTTTTATGTCTGCCACTGATGAGAAAACGAGAGATTGGTGTGATGTACTCATTGGTTTGCAAATCTAAAGGTGTGCAGAGAGTGTCACAAATCACCTTGATGTCCCTGAGAAGGAGATTTTACCTCTGAAGCTCCGATTAATAAAAAAAGATATTTAACTAGATAGCTCTTGGTTGCCTATGCATCTGTGTGTTCTGACACAGAGCGGCCCCTTCGTTTCAGGGCTGGAATAACTTACACTCATGAAATCAACTCAGGATTCATTGTCTTTAGATTAGTATATGTAAAACATCTCAGTTGGAGTCAGTAAAGAGTCAAAACAAATCACACTACACCTGGTTTGAAGATCTATTCTCATTTGTAAAGGTTATATGAATTTGATATAAGAATATCAGATCATTTTCCCCTGAGCACAAAATTTGTTTATGGCTTATCCAGAAAAGAAGTGGCAAAGATACAGAGTTAGATATATTAATCTCCTGCTATGTACTCATCTGAGGTCAGCCTGGTTCCTGCCCAACTCTGCCGCTTTTATTCTTATCTGCAAGTACGGATGAATTGGGAAGGGGGTGGCCGGGGTGACGACAGCAGGAACAAAACAACGGGCAGAAAGCCCATCCAGACCCCTCATATCCACTTCTATTTGCATACACGGAGCTGAAGAACTAAGAATTCAAAGGAACATAAAAACAGATCGCTCTTCAGTGTTCCCCGTCAGGCACATCTTGCCTTGTCTTCAGTAAGGGAAACTGGAGGAGGACCACATCTGCGTCGGAAGGACAAAACAAAACAAAAACCCCATGGACAATCAGACAATTCCACTGCCAGGCCCCAAGTAGTTTTTGACTTGTTCAAGTTTGAAGCGTTGGTTGGGTGCAGAGCCAGTCTCCCAGTCCAAGAACTTTTCTTCTCCATCACCATTTCCCAAAGAATGTTTCTCAGAAAACAGTTCTACCGGTGGTTAACGAAACAGATGCCACAAAAAAACAGGGTGCTATGGTCAAATTAGATCAGGAAGCAGATGGTTAAATCCATTCCTGCATTTAAATCATGTCAAACAGGTTTCTTCAGAACAGGTTTCAGAGTCTATTTGCCCTTGTTTTTGTGAATGGGGGTGTGTGACTTGCTGATAACAGGATACAGTGTTCCTGTTCCCAGATATGCTTGATGCCAGAATCCTTTTCTGTTGTGGAGAGGGGAGGCTCTTTGGGGTCTAGTGATTCGCAGGACACCCTTTGGGTAAACCTGATCCTGAAGCAATTGTTCATTTCCTGGGAGACCTGGGAGAAGACCAATTTTTTCAGAGTGTGAGTCAGGCACTCAGACCTGCAGGGTGTTTGTCTGCCAAGTGAGGCAGTTGGTCTAGAACGGTGGCTTTCAACAAGTGAGACAGGGGAAATATGTAAACACTTGGGGCTGGACCAGTCTCCTCGTGGTGAGGCAGTCACGTGTGGTAGAGAAAGCTTTCCACATGCCTCCAACCGGAGAACCACTGAGTTAGAGGCCCCTCCCCGCTTCACTGTTATTGACAGCATACGTACATTTATTATTTAACCCAGCAGTTCTTATAGAAATTTTCTAACAAATGTACATTTTGAAACACACACACAGAGTTATATTCACCAAAGCAGTATAGGTAATATGATAACAAAGATCAGAAGTAGCTAAATAGTCACCAAAGAAATTTGTGTAGTCACTACAAAGAACAAAACTACTTCTGCATGTCTGATTAAATGAAAAAGTGAAGTGTGGGCACTGGACATTAGGATAAAACTATATAATACACATCATTGATGTAATAAATATACATTTATAAAACCAGATACATAAAACATACGCTTGTTTTGTGTGTAGAATAATAGAATATCTCTGGAAGGATACTCAAGAAGCATAACAGTGGTGGCGCTTGGTGTCTCAGGGACAGGGGTGTCAAAAAAAAAACTTACTTCACACTGTGTACTTTGTTGTACTACTTGAATTCTATACCATATGCAAGATAGTTGCTCCCAATTCCTTTGTCCCTCTGTATGTATATGACAATCTTTGTATCAAGACATGGAGACTATTTCTCTCCTCTTTAAATCTTGTCTAGTCTTATAGTGTGCTTTGGCGGAAGTGTTTTTGTGGTAGGTCTGCCCTTGGCCTTTGGAGAGACTGACAGCTTCTGCTTCCTCTCTATGGAAGCCAGCTACCATGTAACAAGTTCAATTACTCTAAGAATACCATGCTGTGAGGAAACCAAGCTAGGCATGTAGAAAAGCCAAACAGAAAGAGAGATGCTCAGCCAGCCCCAAGCTGTCTCAGCCGTCCCTATGGAAGCACTCTGGTGGGCAGGTGAAAAAGCCATCTTAGGCATTCAGCCCCAGCAGAACCACCTAGCAGAGTCTCTCCAGATTGTAGAACTATGAAGAATAATAAATTGTTATTTTAAACCACTAACTTTTGGGGTGGCTTATTAAGCAGCAAGAGATAAAAAAAAAAATTGCCTATTAAACATAAATATGTAAACCAATAAAAGTGTTTTCCTATATAATTTTTTATAAATGTGGGGTATGAGAACATTTTAATAAGAGGAAAAAGAGAGCCACAAGCGACTGAAGTGGGAGACTAGAGGGTATCACTCAGGAGACTAGAGGGTATCACTCAGGAGGGAAAAGAGTGAAAATAGTAGGGGGAGAGACAATTTTGCCAACATCACAAAACACCCCTGTTTGGCTTCTGTTAGTGCACCATACCCATCCCATCTCTCTCTCTTTCTCTCAATTTCTCTCTCTCTCTCTCTCTCTCTCTCTCTCTCTCTCTCTCTCTCACGCACACGCACACACACATGCTTGCACATACACTTAATATTCTTGTAACTAGGGAGAGAGGAGGGAATATTAAATAGGTTAATTGCTACTGTCATCAACTAGAGTCTGAAACTGAATGGAGTGTGTGTTCCAAGTTACCCTACTGGATACCCTTTGGGAACTGAGAATACAATAGAGAAAGAAACAAGACAAAAGAACCTAAGTAGCATAACCTCAGTATTTCAAAATAATAGACAGGAGGAAGGAGAAATTAGTTTGATTTTAATGAAAAGAATGAATTCTAAAATATTTTAAAGGGCTGCAGTTATTACTTTTAAGTATAGTACATTTTACAAAGCTATGAATGGGTAGCTAGTAAGTTAAATGAGGTAAGTTAATGAAAGAATTAAGATTCACAAGAGGCCTATGTTATATAATTATGTATCATAAAACAAAGTCCTTTAACATGTTGGAATTAATTGGATGGCCCAGAAATTGAAGGTATATTGAAATTTTAGTTTGAAAAAACAGCTAATTTCAGATTAATGCTTTGTACATAGTAGGCATCCAACAAATGCTTGGTAAAGTAAACCAGCTGGTAAGGTCCATCAACGATCAGTCATCACTCTTTCTGGTTGGAGATTTATATCCAGTTCCTACCCTGTTAGTGGTAACTCTGCCCCCCCACCACCCCCACACACTCTAAATCATATCCAGAGGCAACTGACAATGAGAAGGTAACCTTGAACATGTTCTCATTTATTTTTTCAGCAAATCATTTAAAAACATCAGTAATATAACTATCAATAGCAACAAATTACTTGCCAAACGGTACAGTTAAGAACAGTTAATTTAAGACATTTTCTTGAGAAAAATTCCAATTAAAGTGTGAGTAAGTTAACTGGAAAGGATTAACACAGAAAAGAGTCAAAACAAGCAGAATAACAGGTTCAGCCTGAGGACCCTGAAGTGGTGGTGGGTGGATGTGCATAACAAGAGAGGGACGGGCACACCAAAATAATAGGAGCCAAACCAAAGATGGGTGTCATCTCCTACTCGGATTTTTCTGAGACAGCACCTGCTCTGGGTCATGAGCCCAGCTCTGATCAGCAGGTCAAAATACTGGGGGGAAGGGAGGAAGGACATTGTCATGCTTGACTATAATATTAATTGGAATCTATCCAAAACATTACCTCGGGTAAGATCTGCTTCCTTAGTTCTTTTCATCAGTGGGGACTCAAGTGAATTTCTAAGATCATAACATATCTTAGTATCAAGATCAATACTGAATTAGTAGACATGGCTAAGGATAACTGGGGGGAAATAATTAACAAAATTAAGGAGGATTTGCACCACTGGGAACCATAAAAGTTATTTTATAGGTCCATGTAAATGTAATAAAATCTCTGTCTGTGCCACAATTTAATTTCACATCAAAAAGGTCCCCGCAGATAGTCTGTAAGATTATTTTACTAAAATTGAATATGTCTATGCCCTCCTATCCTGAGTAAGAAAAAGCTTACTCTGCCAAGAAAGTTATGTTTCACAGGGAAGACAGGAGTAAGGCCCATCTGATCTCAAGCACTGTCTAATGGCTGCTACTCAAAATAGGTAACATAATTAATTTTGATTAATAATAGCACTTCATAATTGGCAGAGGCAGAACATAATATATCAAAAGGATACTTCCAAAAGTAGCACATACTTTTTTCAAATTAAAAAATCAAATATTTAACAATGGTGGAATACAAAGAAGATAGTGTGTATCACACAGAGGTTCTTTATATTACTGCTATATACAGCTTTATTAACACATACTTCACATGTCCTACAATTTAACCATTTAAAACACACAATTCAATGGTTTTTAGTATCTTTACAGAGCTATGTAACCACCACCACAATCAATCTTAAAACATTTTCATCGCCCCAAAAAGAAACCTCATACCCGTTAGTAGTCATTCCCCATACTTACTCCCTCCCCCTGCTCTCCCTCAACCAACTAGTAATCTATTCTTTGTCTCTATAGATTTTCCCATTCTGGACAGTTCATAGAAATAGAATCATATAATATGTGGTCTTTTGTGACTGACTTCTTGCACTTAGCATAATGTTAAGTTTCATCTATGTTGTAGCATGTATCAGTGCTTTGTTCTTTTTTATTGTCATTCCATTGTGTATGGATATCTTATTTGTCCACCTATCAGTTGATGGACATTTGAGTGTTTACACTTTTTGGCTACTATGAATAGTGCTGCTATGAAGATTTATGTACAAGTTTTTGTGTGGACAAATTTTTGTGTTTTTTTCGTTTTCTAGTGTATATACCTAGCAGTATAATTCTAGATCATATGATAACTTTATATAGAGCATTTCGAAGAACTGCCAAACTGTTTTACAAAGTAGCTGCACCATTTTACATTAATATTTATGTTACATAAACATGTTTCAATTTCTTTACATCCTCACCAACCCTTGTTTTTATCTATCTTTTTGATTACCTTCATCATAATAAGTGCGAAGTGTTATCTCACTGTGGTTCTGATTTGTATTTCCCTATGACTAATGGTGTTAAGCATCTTTTCATGTGTTTATTAGCCATTTGTATATCTTCTTTGGAGAAATGCCTAATTCAGATACTTTGACCATTTTAAAATTTGTTTATTTGTCTTTATTATTGAATTTTGAGATTCTTTCTATATTCTGGATACAAGTCCCTTATCAGATATATTATTTGCAAACATTTTCTCTTCTTTTGCAGGTTGCTTTTTTCACTTTCTTGATGGTATTCTTGAAGTAAAAAAGATTTTAGTTTTGATGAAGTTTAATTTATCTATTTATTTTCTTTTTTTACCTATACTTTTGATGTCCTATGTAAAAAGTTTTTGCCTAACTTAAGGTCACAAAGGTTTTCTTCTGAGAGTTTTATCATTTTAGCTCTTACGTTTAGGTCTACAACCCATTTTGAGTTAATTTTTATATATAAGGGGAAAGAGGGGTCCACCATCATTCTTTTGCATGTGTTTATCCATTAATCTCATTTTAATGATATTTATTACTCCTTTTTTCTTGTGTTCTGAGAAACACATATTGCTAATTATAAAAAGGGAAAAGAGAGTTTTTTGGATCCCCCCTCTTAATTCATTCTTAGTTTACACTTATATCCAGTTTGAAGAAATAAATATTTTCCCAGCCAATGCCTGAATGCACTGGCTAAAATATCTTGTGGCTAAAACACCTCATATACAGTCATTGAAGTGATGAGAGTCATTATTACTCAGAAATGAATCTTGAAAGAGAATAGTCATTTTTTTCCTATGCAATTAACAAAGATTATAAAAACTGAAAATATTCAAAATTGGCAAGGGTACAGTTCAAAAAGGAATTGTCCATATTTTGCCCTTAGGAGTGCAAATGCTTTCTGGAAAGCAATTTGGCTTATTTATCAAAAGCCTCAAAAATGTTCCTACCCTTTGATGCAGTCATCCCTCTGCTTGGTAGTATTCTATGAAATTAAACATAATTGAATCCTTTTCCTGCTTCTGAAACTTTTTGATTTCACAAAAAGTTGTGAAATCAAAAAAGTTTTGAGCATACACCTCCAAAATATGTATAATTTATTTATTCATAAATTATATGCACTAATAGTAGGTATATTATAAAGCATATACATAATAAATGAGAAGAAAAGGAAAGATGAAATAAACAATACTTTAAAATAAATTTAAATTTATTTTATTTATTAATAATACAAAAAGCCATTTTGTTTTCAATAAAATTATTAATTACTTTTTAGGAGACAATGTCATTGAATGTCAAATTCAATAACATAGTTGTACTTTCTCTTAACAAAGAGCTTTTTTTAAAGAAGTGTCAGTTCTGCCATTTTTGGTTATTCACATGCATTTGAGTGTTTAGCATTATCTTAAATTTGAGGTCTATTTGCAAATTTTTAAAAAATGTGTCTATTTTGATAGATGAGTTTAGTTAAAACTAAGTAATGAAATAATAAATCTAACAGGACACAGAGTACAATATGTGGTAATACATTGGAAATATACTAATCAGGAAGTTGACTAAATTCTTCAGCTCCATGCAGCTCCCAACTCTCCTCTTTCCTGAAGACGCCTGCATTTCTTTTTCCACTATCATCAGCTGAAATATGCACCAAATGTTGTCACCACTGTCAATCTATATATTAAAAATAGGTATAAATCTATAGAGAACTAACATTTCCCCCTATATCCCAGGGGGTTCTCTAATACTTCTAGAAAAAAATGCCCCATGTTGGAGATAACTGTCAAAAAGCTAAATGTTTGAAAACTTGGATTCTGAAGTTAGGTTATGTTCCGTATCCTGAGTCTCACTCTCACCAAGCCTCAGTTTCTTCATCTGTAAAGTGAGGATAGTAGTATTATGGCATTCATATGGTTGTTGTAGGGATTAAATCATTTAACGTGTACAGACTGCTTAGCACATTTAGTGTTCAATTAACGTTCGGTAATACTGTTGCTTCAATTTTTGTACGAAGGTCAGGAAATGGTGATTTATATCCACATGAAAACACATGAAGCTGATATAAATCTAATGTATATCATATATGTGAACAACTCAAAAGAGAATTAGAGACATAAAGGTGTAACATTCTAGAAGAAATCATAGAGGAAATTACTCATAAAACTAGGGCAGTTAAAGATTTTCTACCTTAAACATTTAAAAGAATGAAACATAAAAGTAATCAACAAATTGGACTTCATCAAAATTATAAATTCTCTCTTATTATATAGGAAATCATAAGGCAAGCCACAGACTGGATGAAAATATTCACAAAACATATATTTGACGAAAACTTGTACCTAGGATATATAAAGAATGATACAATTCAGAAGTAAGAAAACTAACAGCCCAATTAAAAGTGACAACAGATTTGAACAGACACTTTAGAAAAGGAGATATAGAAATAGTCAACTATCACTGGAAAAGTCATTCAAAAGTGCAAATTAAAGTTACAGTGAAAGGGAGTCAAATATGTGGTGACAGAAGTAATCTAACTATGAGAGGTGAACACACAATGTAAATATATATATGTATATATATATATAGTCTTACTGTTAAAGTGTACAGCTGAAACTTATTGGATTTCATTAACCAATGTCACCATAAAAAATAAATTAATTAAAAATAAATAAATAAAATTACAGTAAGATATCACTACATACCCACTAGAATTATTAATATTAAAAAGACTGATAACACAAAGTGTCAGTAAAGGTGTGGAACTAGTAGAAGTTTCATGCATGGCTGGTAGGAATATAAAACGGAAAAACCTTTTTGGAAATTGGTTTAGCAGTTTCTTATAGTAAAAAACGTACATTTAGCATACAGCTCAACAATTTTCAATATTTACCCGTAGAGAACCGAAATTATATGGCCACACAAACCTTTAAATAGATAAAAGAATAAACACCTTGTGGTATATCCTATAATGGAAGATTATTCATCAATAAAAAGGAAGAAATTACTGACACAACATCATGGATGAATCTCAAAAGCATAGTACTAAGCAAAAGAGGCCAAACACAAAGAGTACACATTCACTTTGCATGAAAATTTGGAAGAAACAAATCTAATCTGGAGAGAGTGAAGCAGAGCAGTAGTGGCCTGAGGCTGGCTGTGCAATGAGGTCCTAGGAAACTTTTGGGTGGAGGTGGAAATGTCTTGTTCTTGACTGTAGTGTGATATTTGTTACATACGTGTATACATGTATGAGAACTCATCAGACGATCTGTCATATTCATTTATTATTTTCATATTCAAGAAAGAAAAGCAAAACCTTTTAAAAAGAGTAAAGCTTGACTCAAAGTCCCATAAAGGCAGAAGCTATGAATGTCTTGCTCTTTTCTCTATCCCTGTCTGTTGATAGCAATGCCCGACCCACAGTTGTGTTTGCAATTTATTTGTTGGGTGACTGAAGGAAGTGATGGCTAAAGATAAAGATGACATAGCAGAATTAGTGAAGAACTCCTCCACTTTGTATACTGGGGATTATAGCACAGAATGGAGTGGTTATGAGAAAATGCATAGAATATATTATTTATTCACAATGATACTAAGTCCCCTTGCACAATCCAGACGTATTTAAATGGTTCGCCTTTGATATATTCAGCTTGTAGCATTCCCTTCCCCCTATCTGTGACAAGACATCCAGACTTTTGTCCTGGGATCCCGTGAACTGAAGGTGACCCAAGGAATTTACTCTAAATATATAGCTGCATGAGGATGGAATGCTCTAATTACTATTTTAAAATCAAAGCAGAATCATAAATAAAATACAATTTATAACTTGAAACACCTTTTCCCTTATTTTATACTTCCAATTCACATAGTCAACCCCCGAATACCCAAGTATCTTGTACAGAAAAGTTCTGCTCAACCCCAGTCAGACATCTGGCAGATCCATCCTATTGATCAAAGGGAAATTCTCTGTGTGGCTCTTTGCAGAAATAGTTCTCAGGAAGAGAAAAGAAGCTTGGTCTGCATGTCCTGCTGCTGAGAGGCTATGAGTTTCCTTTTCATCTATGAAGGACTAAATATTTAATCAAATAATGATTTCTTTAAATGTGAACCTAGCGTATTTTATTCTGAGCTAGCCATATTTGTATTTTTCAGAACTTGGGGTTGTGAGCCAGTCAACCATGACATCAAATGTTTATTTGAGAGCTTCGGCACAATTATAATTGAATTAAAAGCTGCAATTCTTTATTTGAAAATAAAGACCATGTATGCACTTTATTTTAAATTATGTATCAGGAAGTTTAGAATAATTTCTGAAGGAATCATTGTACCTAATAATGTTCCAGTTTATGTGGCTGCAAGTCCTAGAAGCTAGTTCTCTATTCAGCATTATTTTCCTTTAGGCTCACTATTTAGACCCCAGAGAGCTGCTGTGGACCTGGATGGGGTACACATATTGTAAATACCGAAGAAAGGCCCTATTAGGATATAACTTAGACACAGCATCCTCAGGTAAGGGGAGGCTCCCACTTCTCTCGCATCAAACTTCTACCCCACCTGTGTGCAGTGGGGTCCGCAGCCTTCTGAAGCACTGTGGAATGAAGAGGTAATAGGAAATATTTCTGGGGCCAGGAGAGGGGGCAGCGGTTCAGAGGGACTTCCTTTTACTCCTCTCCCTGCATTTATCCACCCTTGTGGAACACACCTGAATGGTAGTTCTCCTGGCAACTTGGGAAGACAGGTATTCTTTACTCCCATAGAAGCTCCTTTTTAACATAACACTCTGCAGTCATCATCAAGTTTAAGATCATGGCTGATATCATCTGTCTCGGCCAGTTTGGAAAATGAAAGCAGGGCCAGGAATCGAACTTGTTTACTTAAATCTATACATTATGAGCTAGTTTGGTCCAGTGGAAGGAAGCAGCTTGAAGGGAGAATCAGAAGTAGGACTCTAATTCTATCTTTGTTACCAATTAGCTATGACCTTGGGCAAATTAATTTAACTTCTTTGTGACTCAGTTTCTTCATTTTCAAATGGGAGTAAAGAAACCTGCTTTTTAACTTAGTTTGTGGTAATAACAGGATGAGATTATATATATGAAAATAGCCTAAATTTTTAAAAAAGCAATAAAAAAATGACAGGTTTAAAAATACTATCCATTTATGTATAAAGTGGGTTAAAAGGTTATGAAATAAAGTAGATAAAATGTTGAGATAATATACACAAGAAATTACATAAGAAAATATTACACACCATTTTTATTACACGATCGAATATTACAGAGGAGGAAAACCTATGTAATAACAAGGCCTGCTTCTTATTCATGCTCTCAGGAAAAAAAACATACAAGATCTATAAACAAGCATTGATCTGAGGTAAAGGTTTAAGAAAACTGTTGAGTTTTCAACAAATAAGCAAAAGGCCCAGTCATGATAATGAAGTTTCTTGCCTGACCTGAATTGAGGTAACTGGAGTCTTGAGTCAGAAGATCTGGGCTTGAGGACAGCTCTGCCACTTAACTGTGGTACTTTGCATGCTGTGACCAGGTCAATGAAGCCTAGAAGGCCCTGGTGCCAGCTCACACCTACAGTATCATGTAAAATATTAATACATGTCATCCAAGCCCAATGTCTGGGATCTGGGATGTGAAATTCTTACTATGCTGGTATTGGGGCAACCTCTTCTAAACTGTGCTTAAACTATGGAACCAAGGAGTTTTCAATTTGTGTCCACTTATGGATTTTTAAGAGCAGGCCTAGTCAAGGCCTCTTTCAAAAAAAAAACCCTGCAACATCCCCAGATTGGCTAGATATCTGTTTCTGGCAAAGAACTTAAACCATATCCAAAATTGGGATTCTGACCTGATATCTGATGGCCTGGGGGATTGCCCAGCGTAAGCCAGTTAGCAGGGAGGGAGGAGGTAAGGCTGAGAGAGAAATCTCCAGGAATGAATAAGGAGTCCAGAAGAGCAGCGGGTGCTACGGGGCTGTCCTTTACTATTTCCCATCCTAGGTCCCCTTGGATGGTCCAGGGGTTCTAGAAGGTTTGTGGGTGTGTGCCCAGGAGGACCAGATCCTTTTGCTAGGCAACCTCCTCTTAGAGCCAGGAAGAGTGAGGTCCTTTCTTACAACGTGGAGAGGAAGTTAAGCAGAGGAGACCCATAGGCAGAGACAGTAAAGAATGCCTAGTGGGGGCAGCGGGAATGGGACCAGGGGCATCAGAAGCTGAGCATGGAGCCCAGCGAGGTTCTGCCATGGCACCAACACCTGAAGGTCCAGAGCCAGAGAGAGAACGAACAGGAGTTAAAACAAAGGACCACTGAGAAGTCAGCAGCTCTGGTTGTACATCAGCCATCAGCCCTCCCTCTGGAAATTCCTATAGAGAGTTATAAGGAATAGGAAGGAGCTGAAGTCCTGCCAGTCTGGCAGATGGGAATACCTGCTTTAGTAGACCTGGATTCAAGTAATTAGAGTGCCTTATACCTCAAATCCTAAAACTAGGTGGGGAGTCTCAGGTTACATCGTGGCTGGGCTGGGTCTGCAAAGAACAATTTTGTTGCTCATTTTCGATAGGATCTAGCAACAATCCCCCCACCCAACACACACATTATTCACAGTTATTTAACTAGGTTGACCTCTGGTTTTCATGTGGAAGTAGGTTCACAATCTTATAGGCAAGGTGCATCCTATTCCTCAAGGTCCCGTGAGAAAATCAAAGGTGTATAAATAGCCTGTAGTCGCTCTTCGGCTAGAAAGCCTCTCCTTTCTTTCCCAGTGGGTCTAGGAAACATTGGAAGCGAAATGAAATCTTAACTATCAAGAAGAGGGAGGAGGAGCAGGGAGAGGGGGAGAGAGAGAGGAGAAAGAAAAAAGGAGCGAAAGAAGGAAAAAGAAGTAGAGGGAGAAGGAGAAGGAGGTGAGAAGCTTACAGGTGTTTGACCTATGCCTTGCATGTCTATTTTCCTGTGTAGATGCCCATTTATACCTGCTTTAGTTCTGGCTTCTGCTATACTGACATATTCATAATTTGAACAGTTTCCTTTGGATATATTCCTAAAAACAGAATAACTGAGGTAAAGAATAGGTGCATTTTTAGGCTTCGGCTGCATATTGCCAAATTGACTTCAAATAAGTTTATGTCATTTTATATACTCTCCAAAGCTTAATGAAAGGTCTCATTTACCAGTGATCCCTAAAATATTAGCCCGTTTATTAGGTGAAAGGGGCCTTTATTTGTTGATGGAATTTTCATTTTTTAAATTACAAACTATTCCATCATTTCAACAAGATTTTAATAGAAGTACTGTATTCTGTCTTCTATTTCATTAAGAAGCACTTTGGTGGCTAATAAAGAAATGGCTGTCCTATTCCTTGCCCTCATATATTAGGAGAGCTAAATATATGCTCAATATCCTTGAAACAGGACATAACTTGCAAAAAATGTGTGTATCTGGGAGGATGAGGACAGGTCCATCATCCATGTAAACACTGGAAGGCAGGGAAGACTTCATGGAGGAGGTGTGATTAGTACTGGCTCCGCAAGATGGGTAGGATTTGAATAGGTAAAGATGTGGCTGGACATTGCAGAGGAGTTCAGGCAGTAGTGGAGAGCAAAATCTTGATTAGAAATGAGCAGGTCATGTGTGTTAGCTCAGGTTCTCCAAGAAGCAGACATGAAAATGGAATTGAATGTGCAAGTATTTGATTTGAGGAAATGCTTGTGAGAACATAGGAGAGAGTGGGAAAAGGCTGGGAGAACCATTAAACTGTGATGTGTGTCTGACCCTGAGGGAAGGAGAGAAGGAAGGAAGGTTGAATGGAAGCATCCTAGCTTCCCTGCGGTGTATATAGATTTGGGAAAGGCTGTCAGAGAGTCCTTGAGACAAAGCCAGCCATTAGAGTACTCCCATGTCTCCCAGGAACAAACAGGCTGCCTTAGTATCTCTGTTGCACTCAGTCACTGGCTGGAGCAGTCTCTGAGAAGCTGGGAAGCATGGCCTTCATGCAAACATGATGATGATGATGCATTTCACAGCACAACATTGGAAGTCTATGAGGTGCATTCTTGTGGCTGTCACAACACAGCTGGGAGTGAGTGAGAGGACTGGCCTGACTAGGCAGGGTGCATTTACCCAGAGGTGAAAGAAGGTTTCCACCTTCACCTGAGAAGTCTCTTGATTTCTGTAAGTGGACAGAGAACATGGTGACAATAATAGAAACCTTGGTAATGCAACTTCACTTCTAATGCATCCCAGGGGCTGGGATATGGACAGTCAGGTCAATAAAGAGTGTGCTGGGTGTGCAGATGGGCCCTTGGCATCCATTCCTCCTTCCGGTGTGTTTTCCTGTGCTGCAGGGGCTGGGAAGCTTAAGCACTACATTTTCTAGGTTCCTTTGCATCTATCATTCTGGATACAAATTAAGTTCTGTCCATTAGATGCACTATTGGGAGATGTGAATGGCAGAAATGAGGCAGAGGCCATCCATTTGCTATTTTTAGATGTTTTCTGCTGGCAACTGAGGTCATGGGGACTTTGGGTTTTTATGCAGCAGCATTCCAGAATATCCAGTCTTCAGCTTCAGTGCTGGGCAAGCTTTAAGAGTCATGGAGGTGGCAGCTTCCTGATCTCTGAACCACAGCTGCAGTGGCGTGTTCTGGATAGCTCCAGTAGTGGCTTTCTGACTTTCCACCTTCCTGGCAGTGGCCCAGGAGGCACTCCCTGGTGAGCTGGTTTAGCAGTGTTCTTTTGGGAGTCATTTCTGGAGGCCCAGTTTGATACCTGCTTTCCGGCCTTTCCAATGATTTTTGTTTTGTTTTGCAATAGACTTCTATTTTTTAGAGCAGTTTTAGGTTCAGAGCAAAATTAAGTGGAAAGCACAGATCCTATATATCTCCTACCCACCACCAACACACAGTCTCCCCTACTATCAACATCCCAGCACTTGAGTGGTATTTGTTATAATCAATAGCCCTACTACTCTTAGCATTGTACACTCTTTGGGTTTTGACAAATGTATGATATTTCTACAATGATAATTTCATACAGAGTACTTTCACCGCCCTAAAAATCCTTTGTGCTCTGCTTATTCATCTGTCTTTTCCCCTAACCCCAGCAACTATTGATCTTTTTACTATCTCCATAGTTTTGCCTTTTTCAGAATATAGTTGGAATCACATAGTTGGAATCATACAGTGTATAGTCTTTACTGAAGGACTTCTTTCACTTAGTAATATCCATTTCAGGTTCCTTCATGTCTTTCACTGCTTGATGGCTCATTTCTTTTTAGTGCTGAATAATAGTCCATTGTATAGATGTACAGTTTTATTCATCCATTCACCTACTGAAGGACATGTTGACTGCTTCTAATAATTTTATAAACATTCAAATTCTCTGCATTAAATACTTTGATGCTTAAATACCTAGAGTAGTTTTCATTTGTGCTTTATTCTATTAAGATACATACTGTCGGCATGGGTAGAAGTCACAACAGAATGGGGCCCACCTGAGAAACCGTTTACCTGACCATTGCTTTATCATGTTAGTTGAACTCCTCAAACACCTTCACCTTGTTCTGCTCCCTGTGGGAAGAGGTTATTGTCATAGACTAATCTCAAAAAAGAATTGGAGGTCTAAGGTTCAGGATTTACCATGTTAGAACCAACAGAACTGGGCTCCCCCTGTCTCTGTCTTTGCTTCTATAGATAATTTTCTCAGTTCCAAGAGCACACTAAGCTTTTTCTCATCTCATGGCTTCCCACTTGTTTCTGGGATGCCCTTTTTCTAGCTCACTGCATATCTGGATCTTTTGCCTCTTTCAGGTTTTAGCTCACATTACCTCCTTACATAACATAAATCCTCACTGTTTTCTAGGACATCTCTTTTATGCAGAAAGATATACTTAATTCAGGCCATAAGAATCTCAAGCTTTACTTTAAGCAAAAGCTCTGCCATTCCAACAGTTGAATATGAACGACAGCCTAGAAGTGAATTTGTTTTCCTTATCTCTTATTGTGTAGCAACAAGAGATACAACAGTGGCTTAAAACAATTTATTATCCACTCCAGAAGTTCTAAAAGCTAACTGATTTCAACTGGGTGGTTATTCCGTTGGTCTTTCTTGCTGTTTCTCATGTAGTTGCAGTCAGATGGTGGCTTAGGCCTGCTACATTTGAAATAGATTCACTCACATGTCTGGTGCTTCGATAGGAAAGGCTGGCAGGCTGGGTTCGTTTGGACACCAGGATGGCTAGGCTTCTCTTTTCCATGTAGTCTCAAGGCCTCTCGCTGTCCACGTGGCCTCTCCACATGGTGTCCCCAAGTGGGTTTTCTTTCAGAGTAACAACTTCTTACATGGTGGCGTAAGGGCTCCCAACAGGATAAGAACAGAAACTGCCAGGACTTCTTAAGACATATTGCTGGAACTGGTACAACATCAGTTCTGCCCCATGTTTTGGTTACAGTAAGTCATAATGCCAGCTCAGATTCTGTGCGGAAGGGACAAGGGTGTGAATACCAGGAGGCCTGGTACATTGAGGTCCACTTATACAGGCTAGCTACAACAGTACTGAAGTATTGTCAGCCAATGGATTTTGCCAACACTCATTAAGCTAGCTAATGAATAAGAATGATAATGATTGATGAAGGTGATGATGACGATGATGGCAATGAATGAGGAGAATTCTATCTGCTCTTTAAAACCATTTTTCTACTTGGGAATTGAGATAGTTCATAAGAAACCAGAGGCAGATTCTCCAAGAACTATGAGCCAAATGATGATCTAAGAATTTGAAAAGTTAAAAGCCACAGATGATGGATGATATTAGCAATCTGGAAAAGGCTTAAAGGCTAATAAATCTCTAAATTATTCAAGGAAAAAAAGCAGCCATTAAATTTCATAACTGGAGGATACCAATAACCTAAAAGAGAGAGATTTTAATGGAGAGTTGGAATGAAAACCAGAATACAGTAGGTTAAGGGTGGCAACAAGGACAGGGCAAGGAAAACAACTTATTCAAGCAACATAACCGGGAGCTTCTCACTACTTGTGGGAAGGGAACTGGTACAGTCTTTCTGGATGACAATTTGGCAGCAGATAATAAAAATCTTGAATATGTTAATGTCTTTTGACCCAGTTATTCAAATTTGAAGAAATTAGCCTAATGAAATAATCAAACATATGCAAAGATTTATAGACCAGAAAATTCATTTAACAATTTTTTGTTTTGTTGTGGTATATACCTTATAGATAGAAGCATGCACAAAACATTGGAGTTTGCTTTAAAGAATTGTAATAAAATAAGTACCTGTGTAGCCACCATCCAGGATAACAAATAAAACATTGCTCTGCATGTGCCCTTTCCCAGTTTTATTCCTCTGTTCCCCACCATGAGCAATAATTATCCTAAACTTTGAACAATCATTTGTTTGCTTTTCCCTTTGTTTGCTTTACGACCTTTGAATATATCTCTACATAATATAATGTTTAGTTTTGCCTGCTTATGTTTTTAAGATCCTTGATTGTTGATGGGTATGGCTCCATCTCATTCATTTCTTCTGGTGTAAGATATTTATTTATTCTACCTTGATGAATATTTGATTATCTATTTTTTGTTATTATAAAAAAGATTACTAAAAACATTCTTATTCACATTTTCTGCTGCACATGTACAAGAATTTCTCTTAAGTATAATCCAAGAAGTAGAACAGCATAGATTAGCAAAGTTCAACATCCCTAAGGATGTTAAACTGTTTTCCAAAGTGATTTTACTAATTTACATTTCTGCATATGATAGTTTCAGATGTACCACATTCTTATCAATACTTGAAATTGTCAGACATTTTCACTTCTGCCAGTCTAAGGTAGAGAATATTATCAGTCAAGCAGAGCACCATGCACTGGTTGCCAGTACCTGGGGACAGGGAGGACCCCAACTACATGGAGGATAGCAAAGATCATCCCAGTGCTAGCCACCAAGAATAGAAGTCCAAATACTTCTGTCCACTGCATCTGGGTATCAGAGTCGCCAAGGAAAACACAACACAGTTAAGCACTGGATGAACAACAAACCCTATACTCAGATAAAGAAGAAATAGAGCAAGATGAATTCTAATAGTGTGCATGGTCCCCCATAGCTAGGGGATGCCCTCATTAGCCAGAAAAGGGCAATTGACCTATATGCACTCCTCTTACACCACAGTAGAAGGACTCTGTCCCCTCCCTGGTGGAGTCTGAAATGCTGAAAGCCAGAGGTGTGCCTGAGGTCACTGATGCATATATTCGAGCAGAACGATGGAGCACACATTGCCTGGAACAGGGATAGTTCCACACGAGGTGATAAGCACAGGATACACTATATGGACTCTTTATCTTTTAGTAAGGAAATGTTCCAGGCCCCAGGCCTATTCTTATGTGGCCAGATGTGGGGGTTGAAAGGTTGCACACATAAAATTGCCTTTCCCAACAGCATCTTTTTGTGTTTTTTTCTAATGAGAGTTTTATTGAAATTCACATTCATACAGTTCATCCATTTAAATTATATAACTCAATGGTATTTTGTATATTCAGAATTGTACAATTGCCACTATATAATTTTTAAAAATATTTATCACCCCAAAGAGTAGCCCTGTATCCACTAATAGTCATTCCCCCTTACCTCCAGCCCCTGATAACTACTAATTTACTTTCTGTCTCTATGTATATTCTCTTCTGAAGATTTTATACAGATATGATTATGTAATATATGGCCTTTTGTGACTGGCTTCTTTCACTTATACCATTTTCAAGGTTCATCAATGTTGTAACATGTATCAATATTTCATTCTTCATTTCTTTTACTGTTGAATAATATTTCATTGTATGGATATACTTCATTTTATGAAGATATGTTTTGTGGTGAATGTTTATCCATTCATCAGTTGAAGAACATTTGGGTTGTTTACTTTCTTACTATAAAACACAAGATTTTAGAACACTTTAATTCCATTTATTCCCCTCATGACTTCTATGAAATTGTTGTCATGTATTTTAATTTAAAATTATTGTCATGTACTCAATTTAAAAATGTAAACAATTTAAAATAATTGCATAGAAGAAATAAGAGCAATAAATAGAGTTAAAGTGTTCTAAGATCTTGTATTTTTCAGTAGGAAAGTAAATGTTAATTACAAAGATTGGTAAATGTATTGTTTTACAGTCAGTTTCTGTTTTGATTTACCCACATAATTACCACTTTTTAAATTCTTCATTTGTTTTTATTTCAGACTTTCTATCTGAGCTTACAGTCTTTTCAGTATAAATATATATGTGTAGGGGTATGTGTGTGTATTTAAATATGAACTCGGTAAGAAAATAAAACACTATAAGTTTAAAATTCTATACACAGTGAAAATAACTTTCAAGAATAAGGGCAAAATAAGGCATTTTCAGATAAAATCACAGAGAGAGTTTGCCAGCAACAGACCAGCATCAAAGGAAATGTAGTGAATATAGTTGAACACATGGAAGATATTCCCTTGGCTTCTTGCTTCTGCTGTTGCCTTGGGAGCATAGCTCTTAATCTATCTGTTGCTCTTTTCAAAGTAAACTACCTTTAATCTCTGATGCTTTTGAGATTTTTTTGATATTTGATTTTCTGGGTTCTACCTTCAGGTAGTCTTTGGCCTGGATAGTCTTTATTTCCTTGACAGTTCTTTTGATGTTTTTGAATGTGTTCTCAGCATAGTTAATTTGTTTTCAGTGGGAGTATCTATCTGGGAACTTGGCCTGGCTTGATACCAGAAATAAAACATCAAGTTTAATAACACAAAATTAGAAACAACCTTACCACCCAACAGTAGCTAAACGAAGAGAAAAGATTCAGAAAGACAACAATATCTCCAAGACTATTCATGATGGACAATTAAAATGGTAACTACATATATTGATATGGAGAAAAAGGAACCCTCATACACTTCTGATGGGACTGCAAATTGGTACAGCCACTATGAAAAACAGTACGGAGGGTCCTCAAAAAACTAAGGATTGATCTACCATATGATCCAGGATTCTCTCTGCTGGATATTTACTTGAAAACCCACATCTAAAAAGATATTTGTATTCCTATGTTCATAGCAGCATTATTCACAGTGGCCAGGACATGGAAGCAACTGAAGTTTCCTACGATAAATGATTGGCTAAAGAAGCTGTGTACATATATACAATGGAAGATTATTCAGCCATAAGAAGAGATGAAATACTGCCATTTGCAACAACATGGATGGACCTCAAATTAATCATGCTAAGCAAAATAAGCCAGACAGAAAAAGCTAAAAATCTCATGATATCACTTATATGTGGGAGATAAACCTAAAAGCAACAAATGAACAGGACAAACAGAGACTCATGGTCATGGACAATATACTAGTCATTACCAGAGGGTAGAAGGGAGAGGAGAGGGAAAAGGTAGACAGGTAAAGGGTCAGGTAAATATGTGGTGATAGAAAGAAATCTAACTATGGGAGGGGAATACACTGTGTAAACATATAAGGTTTTACTGTAAAGTGTATAGCTGAAACTTATTGGATTTCATTAACCAATGTCACCATAAACAAATTAATTAATTAATTAATTTTTAAAAGATAACTTCATATATTAAGTATATGAAGGAAAGTATTAATAGGAGGCTGACCTCTGCCAAGAAAAGATGAAAGAGTACATTTTTGGGGGTGGGAGGCTCTGTCTAGCTCTATAAAAGTGGTGAGGATACTAACTGGCTGCTGTAATATCAGTTCGCCCAACACATCTCTGTAATGACATGAGACAATTATAGAGCTATGGAGCACATCCAACTAACTCTCCCACTCTCACTCTATGACCATCAATACCTTTGAACTGTTATATTTTCCTGCAGGTGAAAGAATGTGTCTACTAGTTTAACCACCTAGGCAGTGGTATTCCTCACGATAAATCAATACCTTGCCTTTGAGTTTATTCATCTGTTTCTTATAAGTTGGATCATATAACCCATCCCTCTGAGCTCTGTCAGTTCTTGGTGCTCTGACACAGTTGAGTTTGTGGACCTATAAAGCTGAGGACAAAATCCTGGACTGAGGGGATTCTTCCAAAGCCCTGAGAGCAACTCACTGGCAGCCAGCCAGCCTTTCTATTTGATATCTTCATCTTGCTTAATCTAAATGCAATCTGAATAAGTTGTCAAAATGTTCCCCCAGTTATTAAGTTTTTATCTCTCACATCCAAACCCATTCCTTCTATATTCTGCATTGCGATGCTAGGTCTAGAATTCTAAAAACCACATTTCTACTTTGTCAGGGAGTTATAATGCTAGGGACAAGAAGGGACTTGCTCCTTCCTGTGTTCCATGAATGTTTCCTGTTTCTGCGAGCATAACACTAGCATCACTTCTTTATCCCAACATTTTCAGTTCCTTCCTGTAGTAGCAGCTTAATTCAGTTTGGAGTTGTTCTAGATATTGCAGGAGCAGGTTCATCCTGCCCTCTGAGACTCCTGCATAAGCAGCCTGATGTTTTCTCCAGAGGTCAGCTTCCTCTTCTGGGTTCCTAAATTGTTATAATTGCAGTTTCTTTACCTTGTTCCCAAGTTCTAGGGGTGGTAAATGCTTCTTGCAGTGGTACTTCTGTGACACCTCATATGTCCTTTCATTTACTTAGTTAACTTTATATCTGGATAACAATTATATTTTCTCTGTTCTAATAACTGGTATAGTTTCTGTCTCTTGACTGTACCTTGAATGATACAGATGTGCATATGAGCTGCAGTTTTTCTGTTCTTTCTTTTATTGAAATTGGCAAGAAGATATTTACTCATGTCTAAGAATCTGTACATGATTTTCAAAAAAAAAAACAAAAATGTAACAAGTTCACATCAAACAATTTGTCAAAATAGAAAGAAAACTGGAAGAAATAAATGAACAATAGAGTGGCACATTTTGTAGATATTTGATTTGATTTTTTCCATATTCTCCATAACTGAGCAGTTGCCAAGGTGCTAGTGTATCTTTTTCTTAGTTCTGGAAACCAATAAATCCCAAAATAACACCATTACAGTAAAATAAGCTACATAGCCCAAAGATGGATTTACTGAAATGATGTCAAATGATTGTTTCCATAGTGTTGAGTGCTTACTTTGGGACTTTCTTAGAGCTGAGGTTTCAAGAGGTTATTATTTTGGCTTGAGGAAAGGCTTGAAAGGATATTCTAGGGGAAGAGAGCATGCCTTAACAATCGCTTACTTCTGGAAGGGTTCTGGGGCTGTCTAAAGGGCAAAGGAGGAATAAGTCAGGGACATGTTTTGAACACTTTGTAGCCAGTTGTCTCCAAAAGAAGAAATTAGCTGGTATGTCAAAGAAATAAGCCAGTTTTGTTTGTTAAACCAAATTTTGATTTTAAAAATTATGGCAATCTGTAATTATTCAGGCTTCTATTGCTAAGGAATGTACACACTTTAGATCTGTTTAGGATGTCCCAGTTTGAAAAGGAAAGCTTCTTAAGTGGTACTACCCTAGCTTATGGCATACATTTCCTTCATTTTCCCTGAAATCTGGTACCTCCCTCCATCACCCATCTAGGTTATACAGCTGTAGCTCAAGGCATGGTTTATGGAAATAATTGTCTGTTTTTGTACTTCTGAGCTAAGCCAAGTACCAACTGTTTCAGAGTAATTGCCCCCTGCACCTTCTTCCCCTAGGAAGTGTTTCCACATTAATAATAATATAAAAGCAGCCAGATATTCTTAAGCCTTTTTGAGGACTATGATTACAAGACATGAAACCTGTCCCCCTCCCATCAATACATTCCTCTTTCTCAAGTACCACACCAAATTTACTTGAATCAAATGTATTGTGTACCCAAAGCATTTAACATCTGATCCCTGCTACAGTCTTAACATTGCCACCAGTAAAACCTCCATTCTAATCTTTGTCTTGCCTTATTCTCACAGGCTTCTTAATCATACTCTTTTATTGAAATGTAAATTACCTTACAAGATACCAGTATTAGAACTAGATACAGGTGATGGTTGTAAAACATTATGAATGTACTAAATTCCACTGAATTGTACAACCTTAAAATGATTAATGGTTAATTATATATTATGTGTTTTTACCTCAATTTAAAAAGAGAGGGAGAACACAAATTACCAATATCAGGAAGAAAAGATTGGACTTCTCTACAGACCCTATAGTCATTAAAAGGATAATAAGGGAATACTACAAACAATGCTTTGTCTATCATTCAACAACTTGGATAAAATGGACAAATTGCTTGAAAGACACAATCTATCAAAATGCAAGAAGAAATAATAATTAGAATAGTTCTATATCTAGTAAAGAAATTCAATTTGCATTTAAAGACCTTTCAACAACAATAAAAAAACTCCAGGCCCAGATGGTTTTACTGGTAAATTCTACCAAACATTTAAGTAAGAAAATTTCTACTTAATTTTTATATCTACTTAATTTTTTTTTCAGAATACGAAAGAAGAGAAAATAGCTATTTTATGAGGCTAGAATTTCCCCATTAACAAAAGCAGAAAAAGGTAATAATACAAGAAAAGAAAGCTACAGACCAATATCCTTCAGCAACATATTAGAAAATAAAATCTAGGGATATATAAAAAGGATAATACATTATGACCATGTGATGTTCATTCCAGGAGTGCAAGACTGATTCAATAACTTGAAAATCTATCAATTTAATTTACCATATTAACAAACTAAAGTAGAAAATCCATATAATCACCTCAATAGATAAAAAAAAATGACAAAATTCAATATCCATTTATGATCAAATTCTGAGAAAACTAGATTTAGAAAAGAATTTCTTTAACCTGATAAAGAGCATCTGCAAAAAACATCTTAATGGCAAAAAAAAAAAAAAAAAGATTGGGGTCACGGGGATAATAGAAGGGGCAGGGGATTAAAAGATACAAATTGGTAGTTACAAAATAGTCATGGGGATATAGAATATAGCATCAGGAATATAGTCAGTAATATTGTAATAACTATGTATGGTGTCACATGGGGATGATTACTTCATAAGTTATATAAATGTCTAAACACTGTTTTATATACCCAAAACTTATATAATATTGTAGGTCAGCTATAAATGAAAAAAAAAAAAACAATTTTTTAAACCTACATGCTAAGATAAAAATCAAGGGCAGAATATAGAAAAGAAGAAATAAATTGTCTTCATCTATAGATGACATAATTGTCTATGTAGAAAGCCTTACGGATTCTACCAAAAATTTCCTAGAACTAATAAATCATTTAGCAAGATCACAGGATACAAGAGCAATCAATAGAAATCAATTTAATTTATATATTGGTGATGAACACTACAAAATTTAAAAATTTTAAACTTATGATAGCACACACAAAAATGGAAATACTTAGCTATAAAGCCTACAAGTTATGTGCAGGATCTGTACACTAAAAACTGTAAAATACAGATGAAAGAAGTCAAAGAGAATCTAAATAAATGGAGATATAAATTGTGTCCATAAATTGTAAGGCTCAATATCATTAAATTGTCAATTCCCCTTGAATTGATCTATAGATTTTATGCAATCACGATCAAATACCCAGTAGGAATTTTTGTAGATAACATTATTGATTCTGAATTTTATGTGTAAACACCAGTAAATTAGTATAGCTAAAACAATTTTGAAAATGAACAACAAAGGACTTAGACTATCTGATTTCAAGACTTACCATAAAACTACAATAATCAAGGCAGTGTGGTAACTGAAGCAACTGGAATCAGTGATAATTTGTATCTCAAAGCAGGCCTGTGACAGAGACTTCTTATTGTCCCCCAAATCCATTCTTCCCTCTTCTTTTCAGTAACAGAGCTCCTGACTTTAATTGGGCACATGATAACCCAGCTGAAGACTACATTTTTCCTCCTCTCTTGTAAGGAGATGTGGCCATATAACTAAGTTCTGGCCAATGAGATATGAGCAGAGGTTTTTCAAGCATCTTTCAGTTCATGCCTTTAAGAGAACATGTAATCTGAAGCTGGAAGCCTTCTTCAACTATGCAGGAATGGGCAACATCCCAGAGCATGGCAATATAACAGCTTCGAAGGTGTCTAGGCTTCTGAAACCTGATGGAGCAGAGCAAACTTACCATCTCTTTTATTTTCACCACTTGTTATTTAATCTCTGTTAAACAACTGAAAAACACATCCTAACAAAGACTGGGTATGAGTGCTCCCCATCTGACTTCTCAAATGCAGGAAATTACCATGCAAGGCATTACCATGCCTAACTGCCCCAGGTTCTGCCACCTTAATCACACCCTTTCAACCTCTTTAACCTCAGACCTAGTTCTACCCTTATTTCTTTTCCGTCTCTACTCTTCATTCTCTTTCAGCTCCTGGCTTTATATTAAGTTCATTTGTGTTGTTGTTCAGTCTTTTGCCTTCGTAACCTTGTATCCATTTCCTATTGGTTGCAAAAGCAAAAACAGGGATAAGAAAGTTTAAAGGGTACAGTGAATGTCCAGCTTAACACTTTGCAACAACCACTAACAACTGGTAGTTCATTTTTTTACTCTGAAGCTTTCTCTCTTCTTTTGAATATTTCATAAAGTATTCATAGAGTCTGCTCTTATCATTTTGTAACTTAGTGATACATTATGGTCTAGAAAGACAATGTGTCTTGAATGCTCTCCCCCACTATTTTTTATTCAGTTAAAATATATTTTAAGCAGTTAAAATATAGCCGCTTGATTTGTGTAATATTCAGCCAAACTTCACCAACCATCTACATAGATTTTTTTCACCTTTACTTATGGAAATTAACTTTTATAAAGGCAAGAAAGCAAAATTCTAATAGTGCAAACAACCTCAATGATATATCAGTCTTTACTTGTAAGACTAATTTTTATTTATTATGAGTTAAATAATATTTCATTCCCAGTGTTTACTCTCCAATGATTTGGTAAAGATGAATTCTCATTTTTCAAATAAAGAATTGGAAATGTTAATAAACCCTTTCTGCAATTTTACTGATTTCCTTCTTTGTTCTCTTTTAACTCTTAGGAATTTTACTACCTAATTTTTTTTGCTGCACTAAAAGAAAAATATAGACACATTAAGACGCACTATTTTAAATATTGTTATAAATATTTTTAAATGTAAGATGTGCTCTTTAGAGTGAAGAAAGTTCACTTAATAGATTCTGCCCTATTTGGAAATAATAGTAATTACTTTTACTAAACACTTAATCCATGTTAAGAATTGTGTCTTTATATAAACTATTGCATTTTATCATACCATAAGTCTTTCCAAAGAAAAATGACAAGTTAATACCTCTTCCAAAGTTGTATAGCTAGCATTAAATCTGATAGGCATAAACATACAATTTATACAGGATATTTTAAAGTATTCCTTTGAAGACTATTTTAATATTGTGAGGATCCCTTTCTTTTTCTGTTTGATGATCAATCCAAAATATTCATATATCAACTTATAACCCTACGGAAAAGCACTGGTTTTCTTTTGGAATTCTTTGTTATTTGTTATTAAAAAAAATAAACTTACTCCACAATTTAATTTCATTAAAAAGCATCAATTGTGGATAATTTTTTCCTTTGCCTACATGAGTAGAGATAATAATAATAGTTATCATTTTTGAGTACTTATGCTGTGCCAAGCATTGTGCTAGATCCTATACATACATTGTCATATAATTTTCACAACAAACACAACCCTCTGTGGCAGATATTTTATCTCCCTTTCACAGTTGAGGAAACTAAGTCTCAGAAAGAATTGTTAAGTTGCTCAAGTTATCCAATAAGAACGTGTCTTAGCCAAAGCCTTGCTTTCAATCATTTCAGGAGCATCACTGCATGACTGAATGCCAAAACAATCGAGTAAAGAGTGGGAGAAAAAGAATCGGTCATTAATTACTGGTTACTTGGAGTCATATAGACTTCCAGTTGTTGTACTGAATTCAGCCACGGTCTTTATTGAATTCCGTTACTCTGATTTTTTTAATGTAACTAAATTTTCAAGGAGAATTGGTTGAATTCTATCAGTTTTCAGTTCCCAAATCATTTGGAAGCATATAACTCTTACATAAAAAGAATTCTTAAAAATGTCAATTATATAATTAAATGGCAATCACACCCACACATATATGTGCAAAAAATGTGGTAATAGGGAAGACAAATAATTGTAGTAATAATGAAATAACAATACAATAATTAAATATTAGGGTAGTAATGTTAGAATTAAAAGTTGTGGAAATTGAAATGTGGAAGTTGAAATTCCTCTCTTCAATTAAGAAGTAATAGCTTTATATTACCTTAAAATATTAGGGGAAATATCCTTTCATGAAGACTTCCTCTTGGCAGACTATTCTGCAGAATCCTTGTAAGCTTTCATGGGTGATAGCTTAATTTTTTTTAACTTTAAGTTTATAATCCAAGAAGAATTCTCCAGGCCTTAAGTAGTTTACTATAATAGACAAGAAACTGTTAGAAGATAATTTCACAAAGAAGTAAATAATTTAAATTTAAAAACCAAATATATGAATGGATCTTTGTGAACCAGTATTTAAAGTATTCGTTTGCTAATCTAGAAACTGTACTCTGTTGCCCCCAAGTCCTTATTCTTTTTGTGTTGCATTTCCTATTAATATCAAAAAAGAATATGCAATGACAACTGAAAATATTTCACACCTGAAAAAGATACCTTACTGCAAGGAATAGTCATAGAAAGGATAAAAATAAAATTATAAATATTTTGCTGAGAGTTTCAAATAGAAAAATCATAGATAGCTCATGATAAACATATAAAAAGATTTTATCTGTAGCATGTAATCCAAAAACACCTCTCAGGTCTCTCTTGATTGACCCTGAATAAAAGTCTTGCTTCAGGTGACAAAAAAAAAAAAGGTCCATTAATGTAGCTCGTGCATTTCAACATAAAAATTGAATGGAATCACTGACTACAGGTAGAAATGTGCAAAACTACTCAAGATAAATATGCTGCTTTGAGGCTACACATTCACTCCACTTTTGTCTGCCAGCTTGATTTTTGAATTGGGCACTCATGGATAAAAGGTATGTGATCTGAAAAAAATAGTGTGCATCTTTTAAAAGTAAGTGTCATGTAATGTCATTCCTTTTGGCGAAATTTATGTTACATGGCATTAGACCATGGGCCAAGCTAATGTCAGATGATGCATTAACAACTGTACATGATGATTGCAATATGTGTCAGAACAATGAATTGTTATATCAGATACCTATTCAGCTGTAAATAGGGCCCTCTGTAAGTTAGTGGCAAAAGGATTATATTCTCTTAATACCTGTATGGAACTCTTGTTGTCTTAAACATGTAGCCCTCCAACATCCATAGTCTGTGACCTGTGGTCATTTAAACTGTATGTTTAATACACGCATACAATGAGAACGCAGCATATTATAAAAGTCACATTTGGAGTTTGTTTGTTTGTTTGTTTTGCTTTTTAACTAAAATGATGGTTTTTAATGGGAACCAGAGATATGGTTACAATTACACAGTCAGACACAAAAAAACCCTTAGGTGATCAGAGTTGCAAGGTTACAAAATAATGAGAGTAACACTGGTTATAGAAGAAAAACTGTTTCAAAACCTTAGGAGCCAGGCTAATTTGGCCTCTCTCAGCAATCCTGTCTGCGGTTGTCCCTGGAGTCCATTTTGCCAGGACCTGAGTCACCTCTGTCTCCACCATCCTGGTCCCCTCAGAAAACCCCTACGGTCTCCGCCTCAGCCTCAGCAGCCACTCTGATCATAGCTGCCTCTGCCACCATGACGATCATTTCCATAACTACCCCCCATAGGAGAGCCTACTGGTCCCCCTCCTGGGCCATCTGGTTTAGGGGTCTTACACTGCTTGCATTCATTCCTCCAAGAGAAGTTCATTTTATAACATATAGGATTAGGACACTTCCAGTTCCCAGCTCACTGCCGTCCACCACCACCAGCTCCACTGCGGAACCCTTCCCAGCCACCACCACCATTGCCACCACTTCCATATCCTCCATGGCCCACAGGTCCTCTTTGCCCTTGGCTTCCACGACCATTGCAACCACCTGGATGGAAATCTGTTGGCTGAGTAGCAAATGAGACCTTGATAAGATTTCCAGGAGATTCTTTACCATCAAATGAGTCAATAACTGCTTTAGCAGAAGGTAGGTCATCAAATGATACCGTTGCCTCTCCCTCCAGCTTGCCTATTTCCCAGTCTGTGCATAGATTAATCATGGGCTGTCCTGTTATTTGTCTTAATAATACCAATCTGCTTAAAGTAATCACCGCAGACTCAACTGTAACGTTCTCTCCCAGGCTCTGTACAAAAATGGTGTTTGTTGACTGAATTATCCTGTTCAGAGTCATGCCATGATCCTTGGCCCAAGGGCCACCAAAGTTATTACAGCCACCATGGTCACTTTCGTCCATGCCGCCTCTGCTTCCATAGCCACCTCCACCACCTCTGGGTTCATAGCCACCACTGCTGCGGTTGTAACCAAAACCACCACCCCAGCCACGCCCCCTCAGTCCTGCTGGCCTTTCCCGTAGCCACTGCTGGCCCCCACCACTCTGGTCCTGATTGCCATAACCGCCGCCAGTGCCACTCGTGGGGGATTGATCCTGACCATAGTCACCTCCACGCCCTTTCCTCCACCTCCACTGCTACTGTTGTACTGGTTCTGCTGTCTGTAGCCCTGAGGAGGATTATAGGAGCTTTGCTGCTGTCCATAGCTTTGCTGTTGTCTAACACAGCCAGACTTGACCACAGCCCTCACCCTGGGGCTGCCTGTCTACCGTAACTTCCAAGGTGCTGCTAGGAGCTGGCTTCTGGCCATAGCCAAGTAGGAGGACTGCCTCCTGTAAGATGATTGAGAACTCTGTCCACCATAGCCACCTGCTGAGGCACATCCCTGGGGAACTGCTGAGGCCACAGCTTGTGTTCTGGGTCTGCCATAAGAACCAAGCTGCTCTGGTCATAGCCTGAAATGTTGCTGTAAACACTGTAACTCTTCTGTCATAGGGCTGATCGCTCTCCTGGGAACAGCCTTGTCCAGGCTGGGTGGGGTAAGCCTCATTGGGTTGCTTGTTGGGTATAGTAGTACAGGTGTGTACAGGTGCGTACAGGCCAACACGGAAAAAGCTTCCAACACCATAGAGAACTGATGCTCTAGGACTCTAATTAGAGATGTTTTTGTTTCCATAAAAACATCTTTCCATAAGGCATCTTTCTTCTGGAGATGCAATAGCTGTATCTTCCCTTTTCCTCAACAAAGAGACATACACGTGGAGCTGTAATGGATGCTGTATCAGTTAGAAAATCCTTTGGGCTGTTAATAAGAGAAATCTCATAAACAGTAGCTTAAATACCTAAGAATTTTTCTCACATGACTAGATATAGAAAAGTGCTGATTTTCATTCAGTGGTTCAATGTTAGGACTGCTGTCTCTAAAATGTTTGTCTTTCCCTCATGGTTGAAAAATATTTAAACTCATTATTCCATCTACTTTCATGGAAAAAGTGGGAAAGGGGCAGTTCTCTGTATCCTTTTAATCAAGAAATCGAAAGCATTTTCAGCAACCACCTACATATTTCCACCTTTATCTATTTGCCCAGAACTGTGCATCTGGTCACCTCTAGCTGCAGGGGAAGTTGTTAAAGTAAGCCCTACAATGGAAGCAGGTAAAAAAAGAAGGGTTTGGGGAATGAATGTTGGGTAAGCCAGTTAATGGTGTCTATCATAGATGCCACTAACAGGTTATAAGCAGAGTAGAAAGCATAGTATGGAGAAGGCATTAAACAGTAGTAAAATTTTAATACTGACTTCTACTTCAAGTAGTCATGGCCTGTATGCTTCTCGCCTTTTAGGGTTTACTAGAGACTCTACATAGCATCCTAACCCACCAGATATGTCACCATCATTTTATTTGCTGGGTCACATCTCCTGGAAAGCATGGGAGCTTGCACTGCAGCCTAGACCATTCGTGCTCTGTGCCCCACTAAGAGCTGGCAGTCTTCTGAATCACTGGATTAATGAGTTAGAACAGTATTCCCAAGTGCAGTATATTACTATCCCACATATTTGGAAAGTCATTATGGAGGCCAGGAGTGAGGAATGAATAAATGAAATAGGGAAAGAAGAAAAGCAAATGCAAGCATGGGTTACTGAGTTTTCTATTGCTACTGGTGATTGGTCCTTGATTCCATGGGATCTTCTGAAGAGCCTTATGAAATATATCTTAAAATTTCCTGTGGCCTGAGAATGAAAAGTAGGAGTATTGATCCACAGGCTCCCTTTCCCTGTACTCCTGGGTTGTGCATACATGTGTACTGAGCAGTTTTCCATGCCTGTCTCCTATCTCAGTGGGGCTCATGGCCCAGGCCTGAAGTAAGAAACTGTCAAGTTGTACTCATTAAATACTGGTCAAATGATGGTCAAAGCCTGAATATGATTGAGTGCCACTGCAGTGCTCCAGTAAGAGGGAGGGCCAAGAGAATTTGATATACAAGTGGCAGGGAAGAAAGGGGATCTTCTAGATCTCTTCAGAAGATGTGTAATTCCTAATGATGAAGGAAATATTTCAAGTTTTTCAAGCACCTAGGGGTAATTATCACAGACATTTCACAAAAATAAATTTTTACCATTAGTACTTCTTTATTAAGTAACCTCTCCAGGGTATCTTCTTCAATTGGCCATCAGTTTTATTAAACAGAAGTACAACATTCGAGTAATGGCACATGAGCCCTATATAAGCCTCCTTGCACTCAGGTTACCTCAGAGTTCCAGGAGGGTAAAAACATGACCGGTTTTTTTGTTTTCATCAAAATTAGAAATCTATCTCAGTGCCATATTTGACCTTTTGTTTTTCAACTCAGCAAATTCTTGCTGTGCATCTAGTAGGCGCTAGGCATTAAGCTTGGTGCTAGGAGACTAAGGTGAAGGTAACATGGTCTCAAATCTTAAGGAACTTGGAGTCAATTGGGGGAGAATGGCAGGGGTGGTTAGACTGAATTTATAGCCCTGTATTTGTAAGAGAATCTTAAGCCCTTCAAGATTAGCAATGGAAGAATTGTCACTCAGGGAGATGGATAGACTTTCCCCTTGTTCTGTCAGATTCCCCCAGTCCTGGGGATCGCCAATGTTGATTAACTTATTCATCTTAGAGTCCCCTACAGATTCCTTCTTACAATTCACCTGAGGCCCAAGCTGGAACATTTAAAAAGAACTCAATTAAGGTTTAGGGTTAACAAAACAAAAAAGTGCCAAACGCTGAGAAATACAACTTACTTATTTCTATTTCAAATGCCCTAGGTTGTCTCTGAGACCGTGTGGATCCTGCAGGCCTCCTATGGTTAGTACTTTCCCATGGTTTGTAGTCCTATGGTTAACACTCTAGTAATAAGAAAGGATCTTCTGTAGGTCTACCTCCTCAAGGTTCAGACTCAAAAGAGCAAGACCTAGGAAAAGATGACGAGTGTATGTGGGAGGGGATGTTTCATTATCTTAGTAGCCCTCTGCTGGGATGGGAAGGCTCCATGACATAGTAAGGGAAAAAAGTTTTAAAGTAGCATTTATTCATTCAAGAAACATTTACTGAGTATCTGTGATATGCCAGGCACTGCTACATGCTGGGATACAGTGGTGAATAAGTCTAACAGACTTATAATATGATCTCATTAATGATAACATGTACATTTCTGTATTCATATGAATGTGGATGCTACTAATATTCTTAGTTTTCCTATTCAGGACCTCCTTCCCAGATGACTTAGGTATTTAATAAACACTTTGCATGAGGCTTTCTAAGTACTAGCACTATTATCATTAACACCCACATTGTACAGGTGAAGACACTGGCACATAAAGAGGTTAGTAACTCATCCAAGTTTGCACAGTGAGAAGCAGAGCTAGGATGTAACCCTAGGCAGTTGGGCCCCAGAGTCAAAGCTCTTCACCACCACAGAAACTCCTCACTCTGAGAGCATTTCCACCTGATCCCTTATCCTTAGGGGTGAGGCCAAACTCCCTGATCTTAACCTACAGCCTCTAGCCCACAATATAAAATACACAGACACAGATAAACTGTCCAGGAGGGCCTGGGAATGGGCCCCGGTTCACGCAGCAGCAGCAGCAGCAGTCTTTTGGCTGATGTTTTGCACTTATTTATTAGTGGTTTATGGTAAAGTTACAAATACAAAATCATTAAAACAATGGCAAAAGGGTAGAAGTAGACTCGGGAGTTGAGGGAGAATTGGTGTTTTTATATCAGAAAACATAGGCTGAGAGAAACTGCAAATCGATACCAAACTGAGCTCTAAGCTTCTGGAAACCGAGGCAAAAAGGAAAATATGAAGACTTACATGGCTTTTATTGCCAGACTGAGGAAGATCCTTGACAGTAACAAGAGCCCTAGCTGCACAATCTTTTGAGCTGTTGTTTCTTTGCCTTATGGGGCTGACCAGTAACGATATATTAATAATTTACTGGAGTTCTAATTGTAGCAGTTTCCTTTGGTGAATCTGCTGGGTTTGTTTGTTTGTTTTGTTTTTACTCCACACACCCCCCATCTCCCAGTACTTCATAGCTCTTCTATATCACTTGAAATTGTATTTCAGTGTGCCAGCCAGTTGGATGACAATAGTTATTGAATTTAGCACCTGCTGTGTACAGAACACAGGTGGAGGTTAGAGGAGGAATATTTATGGAAGACAAGTTTCTTGCCTCTAAAGATACTGATAATCCTACTAGGAGAGTTTGTACACCCTCATCGAGGACTCAAACATTAGTTTTTAAAAGAAATATGCCAAAAATAAAAAATTAATATTGGGCAATTCCTAAGCATTTGAGGACCATTGAAGAGACACGGGGCTCTCATGGTAGACTTTCTCCAGGAAGTGGGTTTTGATCCTGGATTTAAAATACGGGTCTTGGACTGGCAAGGTGGGAAGGTGTTCCAGAGCTAGCCATGAAAACCAGAATGAGAAAATCAAGTATAGGGAAGGGAAAAGTTAGGTAGCTGTCTTTGAACAATGATACCAAAGAAAAGGAAAACGAAGTCCATCAGGAAGAGGCTGAATGGAAGTGTGCCTCATTTTATGCAACAGGCACTTTTTTTTATGGAATATAAATCAATGGGCAAAAGTTATCGAGTATCTACTGTGCATCAGGCATTGAGCTTTAATCTCCATATCTATTTTGTAAAGTGGGATTATTTCTATTTTGCATACAAGGCAACGGGCTCAGCAGGGAGGTTAAGTAGCTTACATGCCCAATGTCATCTAGCTGTTAAAGGATGGAACCCGGAATGTCAGTCTGTCTGCCTACCACGAAGCGCAAGCTTTTCGCTGCCACACACATATTTTGTAAGTTGAATATTCAAGATAAACCAGAGGTGATGATTATTAGAATAAGTCCTATATTTCCTTTGAGAGGTGCATATCTACATGTATGTATATATCTATATATATATATAGATATATACATATATACTTTTTTTTACAAGAGATTTTCTTGACTGTTCATGCTGGTAGTTTATTTCATTAAACACACATCCCTTTGTTCCATTTGACACCAGATAACGACACCGAAAATATCCTTAATACGATGTTTAGGTCACTCCGTCCATGAAGCGGATAATCTCGCAATGTCACGACCAAACCAATCTATCCGGGGAGATACCGAAGTTTCCCGGGACACCCAGGCTGCGGACACCGGGAAAAGTATAACTTGTGTCCACACTAAAATGAGGGCTGTTCGAGCACGAAAAGGAGTGCCGTCCAAGTGAGACAAGGGCGGTTCTGCGACGCGGGAACCGAGTGGAGGCGGGAGCCAGACGGCAGGCGCGAGCTGCTCCTCTTCCGGGGCCCGCGACCCCCCCCCCCCGGGCCTGGCAGGGGCGCCGGGCCCGCGCCAGGGTCTGCGCATGCGCGCGGGGCCGCGGCGGCTACGCCGACACAACCGCCTTCTCGCGCGCGCTCGGTGCTCAGTTGCCCCTGCTCTTCGCCCCTCCTTCCTGCGGCGCCCGAGGGACCATGGCCGATCCTCGCGTGAGACAGATCAAGATCAAAACCGGCGTAGTGAAGCGGTAAGGAGCCGTCAGCGCCTCCTCTCCCTCGCCTCCTGCGGCCCGAGAGGCTGGGCGGCGTGCAGGCCCGAGGCGGCCGCCGGACTCCAGGCCTCGGCTGGGGCTCCGCGGCCGGCGGGGACGGGACAGGGACGGACGGGGCGCGCCGGTGCCGGAGCCCGCGGGCCGGCACCCCCCACCCCGCGCCTCTCCCCCGAAGCCCTTACGGTCGAGCGGCGAGGGTGGCGGCAGCCCCGCCCCCGGGCGCCGCGGTCGGGGAGCCGGAGGGGCGGTGGCCGCGATCGCGAGGCCGGCCCGAGCTCTGGCAGTGAGCGCCGGAGTGCGCGCGCCGCGGGGCTCTCCGCCCGCCCGCCGCGGGCCCGGCGGCTTCATTCTAGCACCTGTCCTCAGGTGGACGCGCGAGCCGGTTCTGAAGTTTCGGGGCTACGCGGAGCCCGGCCCTCGTCAAAAGTGAGACTCGTCAGCGCCCGGTCATCTAACATGACCGGGACTCGCAGTCTTTAACAGCTGGGGCGTGAACTCCCAGCACACTCATCAAACTTCTGTGGGCTCACGCTCCCCGCTCCACTTTACCGAAGCCGCGCCCCGAAGGTTGTGGGGTGTTGTTTAAATAACCATCCAAGGTAGACCAGCCCTGTAATTCGCTCTAATTCCTGAACCGTTGTAGACATTTCCGTGCATATTAGAACTTTATTGTTCAGACCCAAGAAGATCAAACTTTTCGATGAGGCATTCCAAGAGAAAAGATGACGTAGGAGGAAGCAGGTTATTTTGCAGTAGAAATGTCTGATCCTGGCCAGCTGGCTTCTTCCTCTTTGCACACCTTTTGTCTCTTTAAAAATAATTCCACCCGAGGAAGGACAAGGCAAAGGGAAAGGTAAATTTACTTTTTTAAGATACTGCCTCTGAATTAAATGCACAGCCATTTCTAAAGTTAGACTGCTTGGGTTCAGATCTTGATTCTGGCATTTATAATGTATTGTTGAATATATTCCTTTACACGGTGGCTCAGTTTCCTGATATGGAAAATGAAGTAAGTACCTATCATGCAGTTGTTGCAAGGATTGCCTGCTATGCTGTCTAACATAGTATGTGGCAAATAGCCAGTGGCTAATAAATGGTAGCTAATATTGTTTGTATTCCCGTTTTACAGATGAAGAACAGGTTTAATGAAGTTTAAGTAGAAAAACCTAACTTGTCTTAGATCACTGTACCAGTTCGTGGCAGAACAAGGAAAAGAACCAAAGTTTTGGCTCTACAACTGTTTTTTTTGAAGTACAACACTTTACAAAAGTGTTTTTTAAAAATGTGCACTAATAGAAGGGTTATTGAGATATGTAATTGAAAATATAAATAATTTGCACTGTCACGTCGAGGTTTTGTCGTTCACTTTTGCTTGACTTTGTTTATATCATTTTAGTAAATCTATTTGGCGAAAGATTTAAAGGAGAGTGCTTTCAACTGAAAGTCGTGAGAAATGACTTCTCACGGTCATTTCCCATTAATTACCTGTATGACTTTGTCATTTCTCAACCTAATGATCTATACCAATTATGAAATTATTCAGTTCAATTAGTTATATGCTTACAGTACATATTCTAGAGAAAAGAAACTCAGATAATTAGCTAAGTTTTTAGGCTTTCAAAAAACTTCAGTGTACTTATAGAAACTATTTGGAAATAAAGTTTTATTTTCGGCTTGTTTCAGAAAGCACATCAAACTTGAATTTTGATTCTTTAGTTAACACATTATTTTTGTGAAACCTGTATAATTTACCACATATAAAAGTGCTTATTAATTAATAGAAATGTCTGCTATACATATTTTTCATGGTTTTCTGTTGACATTTTGGTGTAGAGCTTTCCCATAAGTACTACAATGAGATGTGTTAAAAAAAAAACTAGAATTTTTATTTTAGCTGTTTATTACTCGTTTTACCTTGATAAATAACCATTTAACCTGTAAATATTGTTCTCTACTCTTGTGTTCTTTTTCTCCTAAAATTTATTTTATTATGACATTTTTCATCTTCTGTCTTGGTATCCTATTTCTAAAATTCTACATTTTACCTCAGCAAAGGAAAAAAATAGATGAGGCAAATAGGGTGACATATTAATGATTGCTGGGGCTGAATGATCATGGGCCATCATTATATTCTCTGTGTTTAAAATTTTTCATAATATAAAGTTTTTAAAGGTATGCGTTTTTCTCCTCTCTCCAAATTTAATTTTGAAGATTCTTGATTAGTTTCATGGTTCAGACATGTTCTTGGTTTTGTGAACAGGATTCTGTTCATTGGTTTCTTAAAGCAATGGTCTAAAAACCAATTTCTATTTTCAGCACCATTTTTCTAGTCAGAAGTTCATTTCCCATAGCTTCATTTCTCTTCAGAAGTCACAACTTACATTTGGAAGAGATTTAAAGTCATCTTTCATGCCCCCAATTCCTTCAATTTCCTCTCCAGGAATAGAGAGCCACTAGAAATATATTCTAAGTATTAGTCCTAGAGTTCAGTTTGGGTGGAATATACTAGGGAAGGTGCGTTCTTAGAGTTTGATGTTTAATCACATCTGCTGGAATACTTCAGGTGATCCAAAAGGTCCCTGTAATGGGTTTTAGGAAGAAATCTGTACAGGCAGGTGGAATGTTATGGGAGTATGGAAACAAGCAATAAATAAATGGTGGTATTTAGTATCAGGGAGCTCAAACAATGAGTAGAAAATGGGTGTTTCAGTATGTTGGCAAAATGGTGAAGGCAGCCTAGTGGGTGGCAACCATATTAGAAAGAATAGAAGTTTCAAGGGCATTATTTGGGGCCTTAGGAAAATAGGGAGAAGCCCTACAGTGCCCTGGTTTTAAAGAAACTATTTACCTCACATGGTAACAAAGGCAAAGTATCCAATTTGTGGAAATGGATTTGAAGAGAGAGGTTAGATCCTTAGGAGCAAGGAGAGTCCAGTTACTAGGAATGGTTTGCAAGGTGAGAGTTGGACAGCAATGAGGCTGACTTGGTCCTGAGCCTCTGAATCCTAGGACTTCTTAAATATCCTTTCCCCAGAAACAGGATTATTTTTACAGGACTAATTCTGGCTGTGAAACTAGAGAGGTGTATGTACTAGGGGTTGGATGGGTAATTATATGTGACTCGCAGTTAGTGGATATTAGTTGGTAGATTTGGGTCTGGCAGGCTCTTAATAAAGATTTGGATCCATGTTTCAGGAAAATTGCTAGACTTCCTGATATCCTTGACTGGGTCACAGCTTATCTGGCAGCCCTAGCAGGATGTTATCAAATATAATTCTAATTTTCTTCTCCAGTGCAGAACTGTAAAATCCTGTTTCCCCACCCTCCACCCCTTTCTTTTATGTCTAGGTGGCATCAGTTGCCCTGGGTTTACCTGGGACTAACAGATTTCCCAGGGTGTGGACCCTTCAGTGCTAAAACTGGGAAAACCCCAGACCAGGATGATTAGCATTTACAACTTTTCTGTAACTAGCTAATGTAACTTTTCTGTGTTATTTGGAGACTGTCTGCTATTAGTATAGCTGTGAATTGAATGTTGCACCTTACTTAATTTAAAACTTAAATGCATCCCGTAAATCTGAATCCATGCCAGAGTAACTTTTTAAAAATATTAATTTAAATAGTGATTTATAAAATAATTTTCAGCTACTAATATAGGTGAAAATATAGGATATTTTAAATGTTATAGTATTTTGGTTAAATGACATGTCTACAATAAGTTTCCAAATAGGATTTGTGTTTGTAAGTTTTTTTTTTACTAGAGTTATAGTAAATTCAAGAAATTCTGCAAGAACAAAATGTTTTCATCTATTTAACATAAAAGTTAATAACTTTAAAGGCAACTTATTTTCAGTAAAGCCTGCTAAACTAGTCCATGGTGGTGAATTAATTGATTAGAAGTACTTCCTTAAATGTATCTTTTTGTAACCATTTTAGATTGATAATGGCTTAAAATCCAGTGTGAAGAAAGAACTTTCAGGCATTTGGAAATAGCACTGACATTGGCCCATAGTTTTTCTCTGATTAAATGAAAGTGACATCAGTAGATTAGAATGAGACTAGGACAATTCACACTGCAATTGTGTTAGTTTAACTTTAACAATCTTTTAACACTCTTGTTTAAATGTAGCTGACATACCATAATTACAAATCTACAAGCCTTGATTATAGAATTTTACATCATGAATCTGTGGGGGAAATTGTATTGATTTTTTTTTTTTTTAATAAAGCAAGCACCTTTCCAAACTAAGGCATCTTCTCAAGTTTGTTTATACCTCTGACATATAACTGTATATGATACATACACACTGCACAGCAGGCATTAAAACAACATCAAAGTAAATAAAACTCCATGCTATTATATATATTTGTGTGTTATATATATATGCCATAATGATATACATTATACATACACTGAATATATACATATATATATTATACTGACATAAAAGTGAAAAATACGACTGACATATACTTACGTAGACATAGAGATAACAGTTTTCCAAGTTTAGCTTCATCTATTTATACACTTCTCATAGTTAAATAATGGTGGGAAGAAGTATGGTGGACAATTATCTGGGATAGGTTAAGGACTGAGCCCTATAGATTATTCCTGTAAGCTTTAATAGCTTTGTTTTCTTCTCTCATTTTATAATCTTTGATTTGAATTAAAGCCAAAATGGCCAACTTCCTACCTTGAAATTGAGCTAACTCCTTTTGGACTTTCTGTAACATATCCAGTTCTGTAAAGTGATAGACAAAGGCAGTGTTGTTAAAATAGGTGGTCAGCTCTTCAACACTTTCTGCCAAGTACTTGGCAAGCACTGACTCTTAGGAGCTACACAGCTGGCAACCAGATGTCTCTTCAAGCTGGAAAGGGAGAAAGTTAAGGTCACTCATGATCATGGTTTTCCCACCACAAGCTATATTCTGCAAGTTGAATGTAGAAATGAAAGATCTTTTAATCCCTTTATGTGTGTGTGTATGTCTCTGTCGATGAATGTGTTCTGTACTTTCATTTGAAAATCTGTAGGAAGCAAGTTTGGAAAATTTTGTAAATAGTAGTCCAGAACCCTTAGAGTATTAATGTTTATATGTATGATCTATTCCATTTCCAGTAATAACATTTATAGACAAACATAATTCCTGCTGTTATGCTGTTTTATATGCCCAAATAGAGCTGATATTTTAATAACATTATAGATCTGACTGATCCAAAGATTGCTTATTCATTAGGTACATTTGAAGTACTGCTTTCTGAGTCTGTTCCTCTCCATCTTTGCCTATAAGTAATTATTATTTTGAATTTGGTCTTTATCATTTCCATGCATATTTTTAAACTTTTAATTTATATGTAGATATACATAAACCATATCATAGTATTGTTCTGCTTACTTAACAACTTTAGATAGACAGGAAACTAGTCATTGGTTGTCTCCTTAGAGAAGCTGTATATCTGGAGGACAGAGATAGGAGAAAATTCTTATAATTTTGAATCGTGTTACCTATCAAAATATAAATTAAAATTTTAACAATTGGAAATGGTGTCATACTGTAGGAATATTTCTATGACTATGCATATTGTTTTTGAGATTTATTCATGTTGAAACATAGCTCCAATTAATTCTTTTGTATGAATGTACTAGTATTTTTTTCATTCTCATGTTGATGGATATTTAGTTTTATTTTTCTACCCAGTTTTTTACTTTTACAAATGGTGTTACCATCTACTTTGTTAAATATGGCTCCTAGTGCACATATGTAACAGGGTGAGGCAGAATTCCCCAAGGAGTGGGCCCTGAATGGATTACAGGCATATGGAGATACAGCTCTTCTTAAGTTTTAGGATGGCCAGGTGTAGCCAAGAACAGCCATGGGATATATGGGTTAAGAGCCTTTCAGACAGAAGGAACAGTAAATATGAAGGCTTGAAAAAGAACAAGTAAGGTTGGTCAGTAGGAGCTCAGTGTCAGGAGTGAGGACAGAGACCAAAGATATTATAAATCACCTATCACAGGACTCAAGGAGCTTTTGTTCATGTATGTTATATTTATTAAGTTACTGTACTAGAAATTAAAACTGAGCAATTTAAAATTTTTTAAATTAAAAATTTAAATGTATTGTCTGTGGCCACGCTACCCTGAATGTGCCCGATCTTGTCTGATCTTGGAAGCTAAGCAGGGTCAGGCCTGGTTAGTACTTGGATGGGAGAACACCTTGGAATACCAGGTACTGAAGGTGTTGAAAAAAAATTTAAATATATTTAATTCACCTAAAATAAACTGAATGAACATGTCAACAATAACCTATTTTTACTGAACATAACAATATTTTCAAAAAAAGCATCTGGCTCTTCCTATAAGTGGCCTGAGGTGACCTCTGAAAATGGTTTGCTATTCACCTGACCCAGAAACCCCCACAAAATCATGCAAATTAAGAGGTGCAAATCTTTGTGTTTACTTTAAGAACACTCACAAAACTGCCCAGGCTGTCAAGGGTATGCATATCCAAAAAGCCACCAAGTGTCTGAAGGACATCACTTCACAGAAGCATTGTGTGCCATTCAGTCAGTAACCTGTGACCAATGATTTAATCAGTCGTGCCTGATGTAATGAAGTCACCATAAAAACCCAAATGGACAGGGTTCAAAGAGCTTTGTGGTGCTGTCTGTGCTGGGCCCCAACTCCACGGGTCCTGCTTTCAGGACCTTGCCTTATAAATCTCTTCATGTGGCTGTTGATTTGTATCCTTTAATAGCTTTTGTAATAAACTAGTAATCTAGTAAGTACACTGGTTTCCTGAATTCTGTGAGCAATACTAGCAAATTAATTGAAACAAAGAAGGGGGTCCTTGGAACCTCTGATTTATAGCCAGTTGGTCTGAAGCACAGATAACACTTTGGGCTTTCGTTTGGCATCCGAAGAAGGGATAGTCTTGTGGGACTGAGCCTTTAACCTGAGGAATCTGACACTATCTCCAGGTGGGTAGTGTTAGAATTTAGATGAATTGTAGAACACCCAGTTGTGTCAGAATTTGTTCAGCATGGGGAAAAAACACATCTGAATTGGTGCCAAAATCAGAATTATAGGCCCTTGGTAATTTTTAAGAGTATACAGATATTTTAAGACCAAAAATTTTGAGAAGCACTTTACTAGAACAATGATTCTCAAAATTTTTTTATGTAGAAGAACCTGAGTACCTTTCAAACAGACATTTACCCAGGCTCTACCCCCTAAGATTTTAATTTTGTAAGTGTAGGGCAGGATCCAAGAAATTGTATGTGTTACAAATTTGTGTAATTACTTTGTAAATATTTGTGTAGTTACTTTGTATATGTTCCTCTAAACACATTTTGAGATGTATTGTACAACTCTTTGAGCTTCTGGAGGTGCAAGACTCTTATCCATGTTTGTACTATTAGCATATTGTCTAGTATATAGTAAGTGCTCAGCAGTGTTTGTTTGAATGACTAGATGGGTATTGAGGTTAGAGTTGAGATCCATGAGATGTCAAGTAAGATGTTTTCTTATCCGAAATGGAGAATTTAAATTGGGATGACTAGCAGTGACTTGGGTTCATGAAAAAAAGGAGACAGACTTGAATTGTTTTTAGTTAATTCTAACAGAATTAACTCAATGTTAATTCAAATGTTTATATTATTAGTGAATGAAGTGTTTTACATGTATATTTTCCCATAGCTGAGACTTGCTATAAGGGCTAAGACTTTTTAAGGTATTATTGTGGAAAATTTCCCCAAATATGTACTTGGTTCATCACATTACACTGAACTCATCCATAGTCAATATTTCTCCAAAACTGGCATGAATATTGCTACAGACCTTTTAAAATTGTTGAATGTAGAGTTAAAGATGGAGGATTTAAGATATGCTATAAGGAACGGATCCAAATTGTTGCCCCAACAATATTTTCTTTGGATCTTAGTTACACAGAACTGAATTAATCTTAATTCTTGCTTTATGCCACATACTCATTATTGGTTCATGAATGACCATTTTTAATTTTTTGTAGGCCTATATTTATTTACTTTTAAATAATATATTAGCAATTTAAGCCCATCACCTAACACAAGAGCTAATAGTGACTAGCATATCTAATTCTGTGCTCCTCTCTCTACCTGGGTTAACTACTATTTTTAATCTTATGTTTATTATTACGTTGCTTTTTTATTTTTCATAATTTTGTCATTTGTATATTAAGTACATCGTTTAGTTATTTTTAAAATTTATACAAAGGATATCTTCTGGGACTTATTATTTTTCACTTAGTGTTATGTTGTTAAGCTTCATCCATATTTTTAAATTTAGATGTAGTACATTTGTTTTGACTGCTATGTAATGTTTCATTGTCTGATAATACCACAATGTATTCATTGTTCTATCAATGGGCATGTATATTGTTCTGGTTTCTGTTTCTATGTACATTCTTGTTCATATCTTTGGTAATGATGTAGGAGAGTCTTTCTTGGGTATGTATCTCAGAATGGAACTTTGGAATCATAAGGTATGTGAATGTTCTAATTGTATAAGATAATGCCAAACTTTTCTAAAGGGATTGTATTGTTTTTCATTCTCAACTGCCTTGTACGAGTTCCTTTCATTGACCCACATCCTCTCCAAAGCTTGGTAGACATCTTAATTTTACTCTAATACTGTTTTTTGTTTTTTCTTCAGTTTGTAAAAGAATTAAATTATTTTAATTTTTTTAAACAAGAGTCTCACAGATAAAGAGAAGAAAAGGAGGGTACGAGGCTCCATCCCCACAACCACATACTTAAAATCACCTCCTTCTGCCCGGTGTAGAATAATATATATGCCTCAGGTGATCCAGGGTTTTTCCCTGGTTTGGAGGCAGGTCCTTTGAAAAGGGCAACTCTATTCAGTTTCCAGGACTGTGCATTCAGTGTAGGTTACATCCGGGGTGGGGAGGGAGTAAGGGGAGGCTTGCAGATAGAGGCCTGGATAGTAGGTCATAAAAACCCGTGGCGCTGGATAGTTCAGGAGCCAAAGCCTAAGGAGGCCAACCATATTTTTAAAGACTTTTCCCCCCATGTTATTATGTTAATTCTTTTTATTTTTTTCCCATTTTATTGAAATAGAATTGACATATAACATTGTGTTAATTCAAGTTGTACAACATTCATTTGATATATGTATATATTGCAAAATGATTACCACAGTAAGTTTAGTTTACATCAGTCATTTAACAGTTATAAGTATTTTTTTATTGTAATGAGAAATTTTAAGGTTTACTTTCTTAGCAGCTTTCAAATATACAATACAGTTTGTTAACTGTAGTCATCAGGCTATACATTACATCCCTAGAACTTATTTATAACTGGAAGTTTTTGACATTTGGCCACCTTCACCCATTTCCCCCACCCATTCCCCACCCATCCCCCACCCCATCCCTCACCTCTGGTAACCACCAATCTGTTCTCTTTTATGAGTTTGGTTATTTCAGATTCCACATATAAGTGAGATTATGCAGTATTTGTCTTTGTCTGACTTATTTCACCTAGGATAATACCCTCAAGGTCCATCCATATTGTGGCAAATGGCAAGATTTCCGTTTTTATGGCCAAATAATATTCATCTGTTAATGGACACTTAGGTTGTTTCCATGTATTGGCTGTTATAAATAATTCTGCAGTCAATACAGGATTATAGATATCTTTTCGAGTTAGTGATTTCTGTTAATTCCGATTTATGATACCTTAAGTTCTTAAGTTTGGCACAGCATTTCTAGAGGAAGAATTTAATTAATTGTTGATAATGTTTAATTTTTAACACAGTACCATATGTTTTTGTCATTGCCATAGGTTTAAAAATCTAGCATTTATGTGTGTGTGTGTGTGTGTGTGTGTGTGTGTGTGTACACCCTCAATCTTCTTTACTGTTCCCCTAACCAAGAGCAAGGTGTTGTTTATTTCCATTTATTTATATCTTCCTTTATATACCCTAGTGGAATTGGAAAATGTATAGATCTCAAACTAGATAGTTTTATTTTCTATTTATTATTTTTTAAAAAGAGCTACATTAACATATTTAGTATTAAATAGAAGTAGTTTAAGAAGCCAACTTTGGCTTTGTATAGAGAATAATCCTAATGATTTTCTTTTAAGTGGGCAGTAGTATATATAGTATTTTGTGTTGACTCTAGATCTTTATTGCGAATGTCTTGTAGTGAATCCTGGCTGCCTCAGTATCTTTTTTTTGTTGTTCTCTTGATCTCTACCTGTATTTTCATTCCAGTATCCACTGTCCCTCCCCTCACACACACAGCCCACAGTTCTTTGAGGGGAACTGTTCCACCTCGAGTTTAGGAGTGAGCCTCTGAGTGGTTTTAGCTAATCAGATTCCATTTCCTGGTTACAGAAATTGATTTTGAGTGGGCACGAGATTTAGACTGATCTAAACAGGTACAGTTCAGAACTCTTCCTTAGAATTCTTGGATAGAAGTACTTTCTTCCATGGAATTCTGTGGCTGGCAGCCTTCCTTGAGCTCTAGGGAATCTGACCTTGGGATGAAGTTTGTATTGAAGAACCAAAAAGAAACTTCTTGATATTATTGAACTGCTGGATCAGACAACCTTGAAGCAGATCCCCTCCTGGATTTTACTTACACAAGCCAAAAATATCCCTGTATTGTTTAAATCTCTTGAAATGAATCATGTTACTTGTGATAGAGTACTGAGTGATAGTAGTACGCTAATCTCTAATTTATGTATACCTATGTATATAATGTGAGGAGTGATTTCCTTTACTGAACTACTTAGGAATTTCCTTCCTTCCCTCTGTCTCTCTGTTTTGTAAATTCTGCTGTTAGTTTAGGCTCAACTTTGGTCCCCCTGTTTCTATTCATTTCAGTGTCCTTTTAAGATCTGATCCTCTTCATCAGAAGTAGAGAAGAATGCTGTCTTTTTTCATCCCTTCCCCTCACTTCCCGACTCTTTTCTCCAGCTCAGTGCTGTTCTTTAGGGAGGATGGGAGAGAGGAGGAGGAAAGGACAGATGAACCTATCTTGCTTTGAAACCTAACTGTTCTCACAGTCTCTCGTCTTCCTTCTGTTCCAGTCCCTCATCCTACCTCCAGGAGGTGGAAGAGTCACCACTTCTGTGGTAAGGACTGCAATAAATTAGGAGGCATTCTTGGCATCCAAGTTGAAATTCTGATTTTTTTTTCCTTATTGGAAAGATAATTATTCACGGTATCCATAGTAATCTGTGGAGAGTATTTCATGCACAATGAAATAGGGTTAAATAGGCTTTTGTGGGACAGCTTATGAAGCTTAATACCTAGTATAGTATTTTTCCTATGGAAAACATGTCTACTGAGATCTCTAAAAACCTGATAATAATAAACATCTTTGTAGTATGACTGAGTCCCTAACTGGAGAATGCTCGAATTATGTTGTGTGAAAACTTGGTTTCATGTTTACTCTAAATTTTTTCTGTCTCTTCCTTTTATGTAATATTGTCAGCCATTAATATGTCTCTTAGGCTCTTGCTTCTAATAACTTCTTCTTAATGTCCGTCACTGTTCCTTTTGCTCCTGCTAATCTATTTTAGGGAATCTCAGACAGTTTTCACTTATTTCTGGATAGTGATATGAAAATTACGATTGTCAGAAGTCTGCTTTCTGATTTACTTGGTCTAGTTTTTCTCTCTAGCCATTATAATATTGTACATTAATCTCCAGTAGTATAAGCTCCGTGAAGACAGGAACACATTACCCAGAGTCATGGCCCAAAAAGGACTCTTGATAAATATTACAAAGTGGATGACATTTTAGATTTCTTGAGAACAGAAATCACCACTCTTTAATATATCTTAAAATACTTTAGTACAGTCTTTCGAACAATTTTTAGCATAGACATGGCACAAAATTCTAAAGGTACAAAAGATAGACAGTAAAATGAGTCTTCTACTGCCCCTGTCACAAGCCACCCCGTTATTCCCTCTTGGAACCAACATCATTACTCATTTGTTTGTGTGTGTATGTTCACGTGTGTGTGTGTGTGAGCTTTTGTATCTTTCTAAAGATATTCTGTGCCTGCAAAAGTCTTTACATTTATGCCTTCAAAAATGAATAATAGTATTTTCTCTAGCTGCTGTTTTGCATATTGCAATTTTTGCACTTCCATGTTAGAACATTTAGAGTAGCCTCAGTTCCTTTTAATGTCTGCAAAGTATTCTTTTATATGAACATACCACATTTTTTAAACCAGTTTTATATTGGTGGGCCTCTTTATTGTTTCTAGTATTTTACTGTTTTGTAAAATACTGCAATGAATTTTCATGCACATATGTCATTTTACAAATGTGCAGATATATCTGTAGAATTAATTCCTATAAGTGGAATTGCTGGTTTAGAGGAAGAGAAACTTGTTTCTCTACAGTGCTAAATACTCTGGCCGGGACTCTGTAAAATTAGACTGACAAAAGACAGATTAATAAGAGAAAAACCCCAGAAATTTAGTAACATGCAAACACATGGGTTACTTAGTAGTAACTCAAAGGGATGGTTAGACCTTGACCTTATATAGCATCTTAACACTAGAACAATAAATTGTAGAGAAGTGACAGCCAAATGAAAAGGACTTTGTGTTTCTGATAAATTGTGAGAAGGTAAATATTTATGGGGGAACTAATAGAAGTTAAGGACTAATCAGGAAAGTTTGTTATACAGATAACGCTGGTGCCATGTCTGGACTAATGAGTCTAGAGTTGTCTTTGGTGATTAACTTTGGTCTTGTGGTAGAGAGAGGAGGGGACACACTTTTAGAAATTTATGTTCTGCTTTTAAGTAAATAGGGGGACAACAGATTACTTTTCTTGTATCTTCTTTTTCTGAAGTTTCCTTCAGCTCCAAATTATCCTCATGTCAAAGTGGCATATTTTGGGGTGACATATTCTGCTACCCTTACTGGCTCAGGTAGCATGTGTTTTAAATTTTGGGAGCTAGTGATAAATTGCCCTTCAAAGAGTTTTATCTACTTGTAATTCCACTAATGATTATGATTTTATGCAGTATTTTGTTAACATGTAGTTTAACACCTTTTTGGTCTGGAAAGAATTAAACTGTATAAGTGGGAATGCCCAAGTATGTTTAGTTTTTTGTTTTTTTTTAGGAAAGTACTTTCCACATTGTTGAAAATGACAAGATAAGAACTGATGAGGCATGTAGGTATGTTAAACAGTTTAAATTAATTTCACTTCTGAATATATAGTCCTAAAAGGAGAAAATCTTTTCCTTTTGAAACACTAAATTGTAGAGCTACGAAGTATACCGTCCCTCTTTCTTTCCCTGCCCTCTTACCCCCAGAACAGACAAGAGAGATGATTAATTTGCTCAGGATTACCCAGCCAATTATTGATAGAGCTAGAATTGGGAAACTTTCTAAAATTACTGCAGTATACCATGTCATTTCACAAATGTGAATTCTTCAGAATGGTTTTTCTGTTCTAAAAAAAAAGTATATATATATATATATATATATATATATATATATGTCTATATGTATATATACATATATATTTTTTGAAGTTAGATTGTATTCACAATTTGCTCTGTCAGTGTAAGAAATATCCAAACCTGTAGAGATTTTTTTTATAAGTTTATTTGAGTCAAACCGATGACATGCTGGGAAGCAAGATCTCAAATGCTCCAGAGAATGACAGTTTTGCAGTTTCTTTTATACATTTGAAATTAAGGAGAGAATGTAAGGAAGATTACATGAAGGTGAGAGAAAGCAAGGTACAGGATAGATAACAAGATTAGAGGGGTCTGAAAAGGGGTACTTCAAAGGTGTGTTAACCTACATGCACAAAAACAATGGACAGGGCTTGCTTAAAATTAAGATAAACCATTTATAGGCCTGGGGTGTGATTACTCACCTGACATGGCCAGTTGGGAATTTATGATAAGATCACCCTAGATTACTTTCAATTAGATTTTTTACAGAACTCTTTTTTTTTTTTTTTTTTTTTTTGTCCACAGGTCCTTGAAACTAGGTTTAGTGAGCTTTGATCTTATTATTTTTCAGTTTTATCATTTGATAACTTTGTGATATATAAAGAATAACCACTGATGCTAGCACTAAGTTTAATAAACTGGCCAGCTTTACTCTGTGGAAATTCATTTTGTATTCAGTTCTGCATTAATGATCTTACTTTGGAGAGCATTAGAATTGCTTTGGTTCCTGAGATCATCTTCATTTCTCCTCTTTGGAGAAATTTTGAAGAGTATGCACTTTCATATTGTTGAAAATTATAAGATAAAAACAGATTGATTATGTAGAATAGCTGAACAATTTACTTTTGAACAGAGTCCTAAAAGGAGAAAACATTTTTTAAATGCAAATTTAAAATTCAAAAATATAAACTCTGAAGAAAAATAAAAATCTAAACTTTGTTTCAAACACTATTGCCAAAGAATCTAGGCAAATAGACTGAGAAGTAGAAAAAACTTTAAAAGACCAATAGCACCTTGTGTGTACATTGCTAATAAGGACTAATAGGTACTTAAACTGATGAAAGTGAATCAGACAACAACATATTAACCCCCTACTGTGCCCTGTTTTAAGCTGTTAATAGACATTAGCCTTTTAAAGAAAGACTAACACTTTTTTTATTCCCTTTCTAAGCTTTTGATACATTAGTGAACTGTTACAGCCACTTGCTGTATCTGATTCCTATAACTCAGTGCATTTTCCAGATTACTTTTGAGAAGTGCTGACTGCTCTGAAAGTTTTAGATTTTATATAGTCTTTTGGAGAGTTCTTAATGTAATAAGTAATATTACATTAAATTTTTATTACTGTAAGTAAAAACTTTTGTGTAAAAGTTATATGGGAGGAATAAATACTGATATATTTTTCACTGACAGAACGTAAAAGTTGTTCTTGGGGTATTTTTTTTTTCCATATTACAGCCAGAATTTTTTCTAAAAATTTCTACTAGTATTATTTATCTATAAAATTATAAGTATTAGAAATAATTTGTTATTTTCCAGAAATAAGTCTAATTCTTAAATAGTTGACCTGTAAGTTTGTGTGTGTGTGTGTGTGTGTGTGTGTGTGTGTGTGTGTGTAGAGGGAGGATTTTAACAGTCTAATTTCCTTTAAAATGTTGTAAGTAAATTTTAATGCTAACTACCTACACATAGAATAGTAACTTAAATTTTTATTTAGGTGCATTGCTTTTATAACACTTTTAAAGATTAATAAATAGTTTTTGGATATTTTATGTTTCATAATAATTCCAGATATAAAGCTAATAGGTATTTGCCTTGGTTTTAAAAACAATTTTATCTTGAAGAAGCTGATGGCATGATATAAGTAAATGTTGAAGAATATATTGACTGGATTAAGTAATGTGATATATATGATTCAGATAAATTAAGACTTTACAAAAAATTGGGGGCTTTGGTATTCTGCAAAGTAAAAACATGAGCATAGTACCTAATTTGTGGTCCACATGGTACATTTTTAGTGACCACAAAAGTGAATGATACATACTTGACGTGCATTTCTATTATTTCTCATGTGTATTCAAAACCAAGGGAAAAAATGAAGCAAAACGTTATGAGAGACTGCCTTATACAGTTTATAGATTTATTATTATGACTGCAAGTTAATATATGAAGAACAGGTTTGAGCATAGGTGTTAAGCTTATTACTGAAGGTAGTAGTGTTGGGGCATAATTTTTTTTGCTAGGATTAGTCGATTAAGATCAAGTGTATATTATTATACCAAACAATTTTCTCTTATCCTGGAATAGATACTCTATAAAGTTAAAATAAGGTAAATCCTTTTTTTCATATTATTTCAGTATCAGATTCTCCAATTTAATGCCCTGCTTGTATGGAATTTTATTTTCATAAATCAGAAATAATTGAAACAGTGAAACAAATCTTGAGTGGCAAGTTTGAGATGTTTCTAAAGGCTGAAGTTCCCTGCTGGGAACCTGATGGACAAAAACTGTTCACTTTCCATATGCAGGTTTTACAACCATTAGAACATCAACAACCAATTCTTTCCCCAGCAGTAAGCATACAGAAGCTCATCTTTCATGCAGTTTTAAGTGGCTACCACAGCCCTTCCTTGAAAATTCCTGTCTTTCCTTCCATGAGAAAAATATTTTCCAGTAATCTGAGTTGAACAATGTTGGTGAGAGAAGATGTGAGATGATAACTGGTACCACCCTGTCAGCTACTAATACTGTTAGTTTGGACTGTGATAAATTTTTCCAGGCCTGTGGATTCCTTCATTGGATTGATTTCAACAGCTACTTATATAACATTTATTATGTGTAAGGTACTGTTCTAAATATTGACCACTGTTCACCCGAACTTTGGTATTCACTTTTTGCCCAAATCGACCACCCACACCATCACCAGTTCTTAGTTGAAAGAGGATTCATAAGTACTTTGTAACACATAACACATGATATATCTTAGATTAACATTCCTTAATATCAGATGATGAGGTTTATACTCATTCAGACTAGTGTCTGTCTTATTTGATGGATGAAATCGTGAAATTGGTGATATTTCACTTAGAATACAGTTACTACACTTAAATAAGTTTGTGACCTAAATTAAATTCATTTTAGTAACACAGATAGCACTTTGAATTACAGATAAATATTATATGAAGTACTGCTTTGAACCAATGTGTAATGAGAAAAATGCTGAAAAGGGAACAGCAGTCAAGTATCACTTTTATAATTCAGTTGCTGAATTCTCATGTTTTCTGCTTCTGAAATTCTGAAATTCTGCCCCCATATTTAACTTTCATTTGCTTATTTTGGCAACACAAAAAGGCATGGGAACATCAGTGTTAAGTTGATATTTTTGAGCTTTCACTATGTACCATACATTAGCTAACCACTTCAATGTGTGTGTCTCTTAACTGTCACAATTCTTATGTGAAGTGGTTGTAGTGATCCCCATTTAACAGATGAAGAAATTGAGTTTAAGTAATTTGTCCAAAGATAAACAGCTAGCAAGTGATAGAGCCAGGATGAGAGCACCTGTCGAGTGACATGAGTACAATGACTATACCTTGCTTTACTTTGACAAATTTGTAAAAGAGATGAGACTGACTGTGTGAAGTATTGGATATAGAAGGATGGATAACACATTTCTGTTCTCAAGGAGCTTCCAGTGTCAGAGAAAGACAAAAGTTATGGAGGTAAGGACAGAAAGCCTCTTCGTCAGACAAGGTTATGACAAACTGCCTCTGAGGCAGGGTTTTTCAACCTTGATACTTTTAACATTTTGGGCTGAATATTTCTTTGTTGGGGGCCAGGAAGGCTATCATTGTAGGGTATTTAACAGCATACCTGGCCTTTACACACTAGATTCCAGTAGCGCCCCCCCCCCATACACATACACATGACAACCAGAATTGTCACTGTGCTCCCCTGGGTCAGGAGTAGGGAATAAAATTGCTCCTGTTGAGAACCACTCCTTTAGGGTTAAAGAAGACTTATCACAAGGGACCTTTGAGTGGGCTCTTGAGGCCAAGTGGAATCACATTCTGGATAGAACTGTATGTGTGAATGCATAGAAGGTGTGACTCTATACAATTGGGAGTCAGTGTTTGTGGTGCCTAGAGCATTTAGGGTGTGTGGGGACTGAGGAGTTAGTAAGAGATTAGGTTGATAAAATAAATTAGGACCCAGTCGTGTATGTCATACTGAGAAGTATGATTTTTTTCCCTGTAGGCAATCCATCATAGGTTTTTAGGTGAGTGACAGTTTGAATGATACACACTATATTTACTTGTTCTTTGCTTCTTTGTATCTTCCAGTACAGTGTAAATTCTTTGAGGGCAGAGACTCTGTTACTTTTGTTCACCAGTATATTCCTAGTGCCTGCCATGATACTTGGCACAACTTTGTGAAATAGGAAAGGCAAAAATAGAGAATTTGTAGATGTGAAAATTCTTAGAAGAGGTTGTGGTGGCCATGAGAATGGAACCTGAAGATCTCCATACTTAGGGAGTGTAATAACCAAGGGCCCCAGCTACTAGACTATGAAATCTGTTGGCTACATTTTTACCAAGGCCTTGCTTCCTGTAAACTGCTGACAGTCAGTGGCAGATGCGCCTTTTCCTGGGAGACGTGGGATTCACTTAACAGCCAACTTTGTCCTGAGGATTCCCCAGACCTTGTTAAAACTGCATGGCAATCTTGGGTACTTTCTCCTAACCTTTCCTCACTCCTTCATTCAGGGTCTGACTTGCATCATTGTCTAATGACTCCCAGCCTTCTCCAGCTACCTTCCCATTCCCTCTCTCCTGACTATTTGCACTGATAAAATCCCTGCATGTTTAATCCCATCTTAGTGTTTTTTTCTCCAAGGACTTGGCAAACCCAGAAATTAAGTGACTTTCGAAAGAGCATTGAGTTATTAAGCAGCTAAAAAGATTCTGTAATCTAGGGTTTAAGTCTCTAAGCCCATGCCTCTAACCATTATATGCTACTTTTTAAGTACAGCAATAACTTTTAACTCTGGCATTTATTTCTCCTAGCTAATCTTTTGAGTCTAATGGCATGATAAAATTTCTTAATTCTGTAGTTGATTATCAAATCTTTAAGAATCTGAGATAGTTAGTCCACATTTCAGCCAATCAAGAATTTTCTAGCATTTGTTGTGTCGATAGACAGTGTTATAGAAGTGGGGGGAAAATACAATAAACAGTTTATGTTTTGTTAAGTGGTGTGTTCTGAGATCTTTTGAGATCCCCATATTTGCAAACAGTAATTTTCTTAGATTCCTTTTTTTACTATTATCCCTACCACTAGCAATCTACTTTGTTTTCTGGGTCTTTTTCCTGAAAGAAACAAAATTTTTTTTCACTTGTGTTTTAATTTATTTACTAGAGTTATATCACACAAGGACAAAATAAAGAACAGAAAAGCTACATTGAGACAGTTGTCAGACTCATTCACCATATTGGTGACTTGTTACTGAATATCATCTTCACACCTCATAACCTTCATAATCACATTTCAGCAAAATTATATTACAAGAACATTTTGGGGTATTTACTGAGAGTTAAGTCTTCAAATGTTAAGTCCCCAAATGTCTTCTCTATTCTCTTGGAGACCATAGGTGTTGTTGATGTAAAAAATGTCCAAACCTGTAGAGAATTTTTTATAAGAGTTTATCTGCATCAAACTGACAATGTGCCAGGAAGCAAGGTCTCAAGTGCTTCTGAAGAATGAGTTTACAGTTTCTTTATGCACTTGAAATTGAGGGAAAGTATGGAAGATTACATGAAGGTGGGAGAAAGCAAGGTAGAGATTGGGTTACAGAATAGTTAACAGGATTATGTGCTCTTTTGAGGGTGGCTGTGCTTATTTCAAAAGTATGTTAACCTAGATGCACAGAAAGATGGACAGGGTTTGCTTAAGGCAAAGATAAACCTATAACTAAAAAATTATATGCTTGGGGTGTGACTGCTTCTCATGACCTGCCCAGTTAGGAATTTATGATCAGATCACCCTGTGAGATTTCTTTCTGGAAGAACCCCTTTTTCATCCAGTTTTATGGCTAATAAAGTAGGGAGATGAAGAGAAGGGATGAGTGGAGAGTCATATAGAAGGAGGAGACATAAAGTAATAGAATGGGAGAGTAAGAGGTAGAAAGAAGGAATAAATGTTATTTGCTTTGGGTTATGGGCCTCAGATAACATTTCACTTATTTTGTACATTAAAGGATGAAGCTCCTTGAGAGTGGCAAAACATGCTTTATTCACTTTGTAGTCTTCAGAATCTAGGATAGTGCCTTAAAGTTAGTTAATCAAGAAGTGTTTAATTTGTAGCTAAATGACTGGCCGATGAATCAATGCTCACAGTTCTTCATAATAATACCTCGTAGTCCTTAATTTTTAGATCTCTTCTTAATCATTGCTTCTTTCCTGAATTCTTCCCTGGCTGATGGCAAAATCAGTTGCTCTTTGTGTGTGTCCCATGCGCCAAAACACTTACTTTCCTCTTAGAATCCAAGGACTGAACCTTTTATTGAAAGCCAACATTCTACCTGTGCTCTGAAGGCCATTCTCTAGCCTTATGTGTTTGTCTCTTTTCTTTTCTATGCCTTTAACCCCTTTATCAGTTTCTTAATAAGTATTCTAGCATCCTGAAGTCACTCACATCTGGAAGAATCAACAGCAAAAACCTTTATCTCATTTTCCTCCCTAGGAGCCAAACTTATCAAAAGAGTTGTCTGTATTCACAGGTTCCACACTCCGACTTTTCCATCACTTCTTAACCTACTGTAGTCTCATTCTTTCGTTAACAACAGCAGTGAAACTGAGGTCACCTTTATACTAAGGTGGATCAGTCCAGATTAGGTCCAGCTACCTCTGGACATTTCTGCTTTAATGGCATAGGCACCTCAAACATAACATGATCTAAAAAGAAATAGTTTATATTTTTCCTCTCCCACACTCTTCCTCCTGGGCTCTTTCTATCAGGCAGCGGCACTAGCACACCCAGTTACCTTTGGCTTCTCCTGCTCACTTATCTAGCCACATCCATCATTTAACCATGGTTAAAATAATTTTCAACTTTATCTACATATTTTAATTCCCACAGCTACTACCCTTGACTAGGCCACCACCATCTTTCTTCTGGATTACTGCTATACTCCCTTGTCCGTCTGTCCCTAGTCTATTGCCCTTCTCTATTGCATTCTCCATATTGTAATCATAGTGATCTTTTTAAAAGGTAAAATACGCTTATGCCACTCACCTGAAATGACTCAATTACATTCAGAAAATATCTAAATTCTTTAATATGACCTTATAAGATTACATTCTGGCCCTCTGTTCTGTTGTTTAGCTTTATATCCCTTGCTATTCTCCACACACAGTGAACCTGCCTTACATAATTCTCAGACGAACTTTCCATATTCTCTCTTACTGTAGAATCTTTCATGTACTTTTTAGTGCCTAGAATGCTGCCTTCCTGCTTGCTACTCCTGCCACATACCCTTTCTCTCTTTTCTGCTCTGCTAATTCTTATTCATCCATCAAATTCTAACCTTGACATCACTTTCTTGGGAAAGCCTCCCTTAACTCCCATTTAATTTGGTTCTGCTTTAAGACAAAATAAATATTCTCCTAAAATATTAGTGTACTGAAAGTTGTGGTTATGGATTACATTTTAGATTGTAATGTTTCATTCTTATTTGGATAACTGGATTTATGGTTGTAAATTTCTTTAAATCTTTTTTTGAAGGCCCCCAGGGAGCCTTTTACTTGATACTGTGTTTCAAAAGAAGAAAAATATGAGATGAGGACTTGATGAATAGTTAAGAAAGGTATTTCTAAGGAAAGAATTAAATTTCTGCTCCTTGGTCTTACTAACAGTGCAGGTAACCTCAAACATACATATAAACTGTTTCTGTAGAGGAGCAGTGCTGGTGGACCTCTTTTGACTTTGAAATACTGGTCCCTAGGGAGGATGGGCAAGGGAGGTGAAGCAATCCAACCAAAGATAACTGAATTTCTCAATAGAGGAGTGTATTTCAAACTTTTCTGTTCCAACCCAGAGTAATAAATATATTTTATTTTGCATTATGACATAATACATGACTACATGTACATATGTAAAACTGGAACAGAGTTTAATGAACTATTCCTATTTTTAGCACTGTGACATACTCTGATATTTCCAGTTCCATTAAGTTCTTTTTGATGAAAACAGCCCTGATAACAACCCAGCGAATTGATATCAGGAGCCTTGAATTACAACCAGCTGTTTGAAAACACTCCTATAGAAGTATCTGATCACTAGACTCCATTTTCAGATTGGCCAGTTCAACAAGTAGAATCATAGCCAAGTGGAAGCCCTTGGTATGGGAAGGATTTGACGAACAGTTACTGAATACCTCTTATATATGCAACATTGGACCAGGAACTATAATTATATGTTATATTCACTACCACATTGTAGAGTAGTTTGTCTTCCTATTTTGCATGGGGAAAGTGAGGCTCAGATGGACAAGTAACTCGCTTAAGGCCGTATAAAGGCATTTGCGCCTTATCGTTGTGTCTCCCAAGTAATGTTGTAATATACATGCTAAACTTAGAGGGGAATTAGTGACATTTAGGTGTCTTCAAAATTTTATAGTGGAAAATAACAATAAAAAGCCCCATTAAATGTGAGTTGAGACAGGCATAAACATTGACAAACAGTTAAATAGTGATAGATTATATTGGCTTTTCAGAGAGCTTAAATTCTTCATGCCTCTGTTCATCTAAGAGGTAGAGGCAATATCCTCTACGTGGGATTTTCTTGTTGGTAAGGTAAATGAAATATTCAGAGGCTTTACTACTGCACCGGAGCAGATAATAAGGCAATTAGAACTGTTAAATTGATGAAACACCGGACTGAGATGAATTATATCATAAATTGCAAAGAAACAAGACGTAAAGATGAAATACATCAGTAAAGTGAAGGGAAATTGATAGTTAAACTTTAAAGCACAAGATTTATTGACCTGAAAAACCCAAATAAGCATTTTAGGGTCAGTTTTAGACTTATTTATCAGCTTCGTAAATAAATAGAAAAAAGTATCAGTCTGTGCCAATAGTTTGTTATGTTGATAACATGAATTTAAGATGTGTTTCTTCCTTTCCATGTTTTGAGCTGCAACATACTCTAGGGATCATCTAGTTCATCCCCCTCATTTTACAGGTGTTGAACCTGAGACCTAGAGAAATTAAGCAGCTTGCCCACAATCACATTACAAAGTAGTCAGGAATTGGAACCAGAACCCAGGCCACCTGACATTCCATTGCTTAACTTTTATTTGACCTGAGTAGGCACATCGATGGGTGACTTCTTATATAAACCAATTTACAAAATATTGTACTTTGTTTAAAATTCCCATCACATAAATAATCCCACTGCTAACATTTAAATAATGCACTGTTTGCCTAAGATAGCTGGAAAGCAATCACCGGACATGAGCTAGCTTTTCATGTTTCATTGAGGAATTGACTGTCTGCTTTTTCATTTTTAACAAATGCTTTGGGTTATACTTTAAGTGTAAGAATCAGATCTGCAAATATGATCATCCACACCAAGAAGACAGACTTAGGTAGACTCCTTAGCACCATAAGCCTATTCATATTTATGTCAAAAACCCCAAGAGTGGCTATAATGATTGGTTTAAACAAGCAAGAAAACTATTCAATTATAAGCTCTGTCTTCCTTTAGAAAACTTTTGGGGATATTTTATAATATATTTCCAGAAGTTCTTTCTGGGTTCCAGAAACCATGTATACACATATGCTTTTAATTTAAACAGGCACAACTAAATTCCATTGTTTCAGTTACTAAATGTTAGGTCTCTAATATCCATCATCTATATGATTTTTAATATGATTATACCAAATGGTTATTATCTGAGGTAATATTTGCTCAAGAAGCTCAATTATAAAGCATTATATATAGATGCATGTTATCAAGATACAACAATTTGGGTCAGTTATTTGGAGAAGAAATTTTAAGAGAATTAAAGTTCTACTGCTAGATAAGTTGAAGGCTTCCCAGAAGAGATGACATTTGAGGTAGATCTTGAGTGAGTGAGTAGTGGAGATTAGGAAATGGAGATAGGGAAGAGGAGTCACTTCATCTTAGCAAAAGTAATAAGATAAAAATTTCCAGAGCTCAGTGAGTAGGACATGTTTTGGGCATAGCATGGACATTATGATAGGAGTGCAGAAGTGCAGGAAGCATGGAGTGTATGAGGAGAAATATACCCACAGGGTCTTTAACGTCTTTTTGAGAAATTTGGAATTCTATAGGCATTGTTTCTGTTTATTTGATTATTTAAGTAAGCAGAGGAATTAGGTCAGTTTGAAGGTTGCATTGTGGAGGTAAAACAGTTGTTTCCTAATGTTTCATAATTTTTTTCCAGCTAGATTTTTAACTTAGAACCAACTTATCTTTGATGAGCTATGTCTAGTTAAGTGCTGTGTAGTAGTGGTTGCACAGTTAATGTTTTTTTAAATGAATGAATTCCTGCTTAGGGAATATCTTTTAAGTGGAGGTAATCCTATTTTGTTTTGTTTTGTTTATAATGTAAACCTCTGTGTAGGGCATATAAAACTGGCATTCTCGAGTTTGCTAACAGCTAATGACACCATTCAAAATGCATGTAAAATATGTAAAAAACAATAGAAAAGTAAGCAATAAGTATACGAGAATGGAAGGACAAATTAAACTAAATAAACTTGAACACTCTTAGTATGTTTACTTTTTAATAGAATAGAATTATAAAATTAATACTCAATACAAAGGAAGCTAAAATTCAATTTGGTTAATACTATTTTAGGAAAATTAAAATACATATGGACCATCAGTTGAATCATACCTAAAGTAATGATGGCGTTATATTAAATTGGAGGTGGTGTTCCTGCATGGGGCCATGAGTTATGTTAAATATAGTTTTATTTAAATTATATTAATTACCTGGAAGAAGGAGTGCAAGAAAATCCACAAGGAATGCAAAATCTGGATAACTGAAAAAGAGCTAGAGTGATGAGGCATGCCTAGGTAGATAAAGAAAATGAAATTTCCTTTGAAAAATTAGTTCCCTTGAGGGGAAAATGGAACAGATTATGTGCATTAAAAGTGTTTTGTTTCTAATTTGGCATTTGCAGTCTCAGTGAAAATTGAGTATCCCAGTTAACAGCCTATCCTTAATGTTGTGATCCTTTATTCAAAATATAAGTAAACCAAAAATCTCTTCATAATATGTTAAACCTAGATAAATGATTTTATAGGACATAGACACCCATTTGTTGAGAGAAGAAATTGTTTTAAGATTAAGAGAAATCCTGAAACAGGAAACTTGTCACTTTGTGAAAAAGCTATAGCTCTAGAAAATGATTTTAGTAGTGTCCCAAATCACTAATTGGGAAAGTATTTTCATTTTTTTCTTTGAAAGTACTTTAAGGAGAAAAGATTGTAATAGGTTTCTCCAACTATCAGTAAAGTCCATTCTGAATATTAAATTAACGAAATGCTACCTAAAAATTACTTCTCAAGTCTTCTGGAAGTTTCTCCTCCTAAAAAACAAACAAACAAAACAAAAAACAAAACAAAACAAAGTTGTTAACTGTCCATCACTTTATCATTAAATTAAAATACTTTATTTTATTTATGGGGAGAGTGCTTTCTATCCCTAGATAAGATTGATAGACTTCCATAAAGATAAGGTTGATAGACTTGATTATAGAAACACTGTAAAATAAAATTTCTGTAGGGAAACAGCAAAAAAGGAAGTAAAAGGAGGAAAAATCAAGCAAGGTGGAAAGACAGGTGACATATTGGGGAAAGTATTTACCAACTACATGAGAGATAAAAGATAGATTAATAAGAGATGAATATTCCAGCATAAAAATAGGTAAGAATATAAACAGGAAATTTACACACAAAAATAGGACTGGGTGGCATATGAAGTATTAATAATAGTACTGTGTACTAGGTCTGGTTGTCAGCACTTTACAGATATTAACCCCTAATGATCTGAGGTGGAGCTGAGGCGATTATGCTGGCACTGGCGAGCGGCCGCAAATACAGGTGAAGCTTCACTTGCTTGCTGCCACTCACCTCCTGCTGTGTGGCCGGCCTGGTTCCTAACAGGCCACAGACTGATACTGGTCCATGGCTTCAGAATTGGGGACCCCTGACCTACATGAAATAACCCTAACTGCCTTGGTTTTCATGGGTCTTCTTTTCCTTTCCTAGTCAGGTTTTCATCACTGCTGGTTTAATCAGCACACCTGTCTATAGCACTAGTTTTCCCTTTCCTAATCTATTAGCTTAAAATACAAAAACCAAATTTATAGAATTATATTCACCATAAAGAATAACCATTCTGAAAGAGGACATGAAGATCTCTCCTGTAAAACATATGCATAAATTTTAGTGTTAATTTTTACCTTTATTTGGGCTTTTCTGGGGCCCTTTCTGGAGGCTCTTTTTCATAATTTTAACTACATAAAGGAGCTCGTTAGCTACATTTCACATAGTAGATATGCTTGTAGTTTTGAAATGCTTGATTGTAATTAAAAAATACATGTAATTGATTTCTTCTGTGTTCAGTATTTGCACTAGAAACATGGTTTTGGTGAAAAAAATAACTTTTACTAAATATCTTTTACTGAGGAGAGTTGTTAAAATATGAACTCTTAAAAGTAAATTGTAAACCAGAGTTCCGTACTCTGCAATTTTTCTTTCACATTTTTCTCTAAAATCTTAAAACTAGAAACTTTACCCGATTAACTATACCTAATTCCACTTTCTTTTTACTCATAGTATCAACATGAATATGGTACTATCTTTTCTATTTATGTTTTAGAAAATCATTTTGTTTTTGTATATTTTGTACGTATATTTTGATGCAC